>JANHZU010004245.1:62790-77094 GCA_032468055.1 Acrochordus granulatus
TGTAAAAATTCTGTGCTCGATTGTAATTATATAGCTTATAAATGGGAGACCAAATTTTGTGAGTTTGAATGGGAAAATTTACCATGGGGAGCCTTGTGTGTCTTCAACCTACCTGCCCTGAATGAGAAATGGTCCTATAATCCCTGTGCCTGATGTGCAGTCCCAAATTTTAAGTGTTTGACTGAGTTGGTACATTGGCTAATTGAAAGGGAAAGGACCTTGAAATAAAGTATTTTGTTAGGCAGGAAAAAGTAATGGTTAAAACATCCATTTTCTAGGGTCTCAAAGCTGGTTAAGTTTCCCACAGCTGCATTCACATTTTTAAAATCATGTATGTTAGTTGTGTTTATACATATTAACATCTCTTCTTATTTGGCTGCTAATGTACAACAGCCAAAATATGCTAAGAGAAAGCAATTCTGACTTATCCCATCTAATTAGAGCTGCCCCAGTGAGGCACCACCTTGATGTGGTTGTAGTGCTTGTGTGTTATGAAGAAGATGAGAGCTATGCCAGAGCTTCAACCATACTGGACAGATCTCATCAGAGGAGCCAGACAAAGAATGTCTCCCTCCCATAAAAATATGATGAGACGTAATTTATAAGAAACCATACCAGCTTGGTTGTCACCCATGTCAACAACGACCATGCTAGAAGTTGGAATTCCTGGACATCTAATGAAAAATGAGCTATAGGACTCAACTGGAAAAGAAAATGGCAATCCACTCCATGGATTGTATGTTTCCAAGAAAACTCCAGTATGTTTCCAAGAAAACTCCATGGACATTAACAAAAGGCTAAAAGATATGATGCAAAAAGATAAGCCACTAAGGTATCCAATATGCTACTAGAGAATTGCAGAGGGCAATTACAAATAGCTCCAGAAAAAGTGAAGTGGCTGGGCAAAAGCCAAAAGGATGATCAGCTGTGAATGCGTCTGGCTGTGAAAGGAAAGTCTAAGGCCATAAAGAACAATATTGCATAGGAACCTGGAATGTACGACCTATGAATCAAGATAAGCTGGATGTGGTCAAACTTGAGATGGGAAGATTGAATATAGACATTTGGGGAATCAATTAACTAAAATGGACAGGAATGGGTGAATTTAATTCAGATGATCACTATATCTACTACTGTGGACAAGAATCCCTGAGAAGACATGAAGAAATCCCTTAGAAGCATGCACATATAAGTATAAATTAATTTTTACTACAAGATTACAAAATTACTGCAAGGTTACTAAATTACTATAAGGTTACTAAATTACTACAAAAACTACTACAAAAACTGTGCCCAATCAAGGCTAATCAATACTTGTGCCCAACCAAGGCTAATCAATATGTGTGCCCAATGAAGGCTAATCAGTATGTGTGCCCAACCAAAGCTAATCAATGTGTGTGCCCAAACAAGGTTAATCAATTGCTGTAGGTATTGTTGCCCAACCAAGTCTAATCCACACTCATTCATACACCCTCAATACAGGCAGCCAATCTGTATTAGAGTGGTCAGGGAAGTTGACTCAGGGTGTCCCCTACTCCAACCAAGAGTTGTCGCAAGCTTCGGGTGTCATATCATCTTTTTATACCCAACTTCTTTGCCAACTTCTTAGGTATAATACATCAGGGACCCAACATAGCTACGGCACATTTTATCTCGAGTCACCCAAACACTGCACATTTTACTCTGTTCCCAGACTTCTAGGAAAATACATTTCCTTGACATTCTGTACGCCCACTACTGATCCTGATAACTCACTTGCACACGCATTCAAGCACTCAGGTGGTAAACACATTCCAGCAATATGACCAACTTTGTAGGTTCACCTTGAGGCTAAGCATGACTATTCCTTCTAATATACTTGTATATTATAACATATAATATATATTATATTGTATATTCATAACATGTAACATAATGATATGTGGCATACAGCAAAGTTACAATATATTTATGACATATTCCCTCTCTTGAACTATTGTGAATGGAATGAGCAAAAATTAGTTGGTTTAAACAAAGAACAAGCTTTCATACAAAGAGAAAAACACTGAATACAACAAGTAACAAAAATTAAAATTAGCAGAAAAACAATTTCAGCAAATACAGATTTCAACCATCCAAAAAGAAGCCAACTTGTTAATGTGTCCCAAATAGTCTTAAAGAGGTTATGTGTCTTCTCTCAAGATTTTTGGATATAGGATACTTGATGCCTTGTCTTTCTTTCTTGCTTAAAACTTCTTGTGTAACCCCAGTATTTTGAAGAGTGGATTCTACAAAATATATTCAAAACAAAGGAAAAGGAAACTAAAGAAAAAGAAACAGAGAAAAAACATTTCTTATTTCTATATTAACACATACCACTTACATCCATAAGATTTATTTAATCTATGAATTACACATGCGCATCATCAGAGATGGGCTTAATCTGACCTCAATGTACCCATTTCTGATTATTTAAAAGATAACTCACAGGTGGAACACATTTTCAAATGACAAAAGGCCCTTTAAACCGTGGGGCCATGTTATGTTTCTTTTCCCCAAAAGTTTTGTATAGTACTTTAGATCCTATAGGCAAACATTCAACAGTATTTTCTAATCCCTCTTGTTTCAACTTCTTGTTTTACCTTTTCCCAAATTTCCCCACTTTTTTCTCCAAACACATTGTTTCATAATTCCTACTCTAATTCTTTAATTCCCTACTTATTAGGAATAACTTATTTTTCAAAGCTTTAACATTCTCTCACATTCCTTTTGGACAGTTTCATTTTCCTCTTCATTTATTACCATTATATTTCCTTCATATGGGGGTGGTTTCAAGGGCATTTGCTTGTTTATGGCTGTTTCAGTTAGTCTCTGTGTTGCACATGGGATGATACAGCATCCTAGTGTCACTAATACCCCTGCTACTATTATTAGAGATACAAGTACAACACCCTTTATCTCCTATCATTATATACATTCACTTATTTTCTCTAACTCTTCCCAAGTCAATTGTGGCATTATGCTTTCCCATTTTGATTCACCTTCAATTTCACAGAGGACAAGTCCATTTGATTCACTTCATTACAAGACACCTTACAGTAAGCATGCACCCCTCGCAATGAGAGCAACGACAACATTCTGATTCAAATATGCAGGAGCAATTACAAATCTTACACATCATATTCACTACAGGGGTTTTATCTGACTTAAGCTCTTCAGATTCTGTTTCCTTTTTCCCTGACTTTGTCACAAATCCTAAGCTCTAACAGGATTGCCTCCTTTGCTGCTTCATCTGCCATCCAGTTTTCTCATATTTCAAATTGGTCTCCCCTTTGGTGGCCTTTTACATGAAGCACCACTATTTCTTCCATTTTTCTCAAATACTTGGAGGATCAATTCTTCATGTACCAATTCTCTTCCCCTACTATTTATTTTCCACGCACCTTCCTCTATTTTCCCACAACAACCCTGCAAGATGGGCTGGGCAAAAACAATGACTGGCCCAAAGCTACTCAGCCAGACCTCATGCCTAAAGCAGAAACTAGAACCCAAACTTTCCAGTTTCTAGCCTGTTCTCCCCCAACTGGCCAGACAGTCCTCTCGTTTCACTTCCTCATACCCTCTTTTCACTTCCTCATACTCTCATTTCACTTTCTCTTACCCTCTTTTTTCACTAAAACCTCCTCACCTCCTCTTCTGCAAAATCTCGATCTAAGTCTTCAGCAAGAAAAAAGGCACTCTGTCTGCTGCCTTATTTACCTTCTGAAACTTTCTTCTAATATCTTCTGTGCTCTATTCTATCTTCACTTTCTTTTCAGCATCCTCCAAATCTTCCATTTTTTCCTTTCCCTTCTCTTCACCTCCATCACATTCACACACTCCTTTTGCCATTCAGACTTTCCTCAAACTTCAACTTTTCTGGACATTCATTCTTACAATGAGCCAATTTTTTTACACAGGGCATATTGCTCCAGGTCTAACTTTCTAGCCAAGCTTCCCATGCTCTGGCCTCTATCTCCTTCTCTTGCTTTGCACAAGAGGAACATCTCTGTCTCCTCTTTTTTTTCTTTCCTTTCTTTTGACTGCCTTGTTCACAAACATACTTTACTCACAACACCTTACAAGCAAGTTCTACTAACTGGGAAATGGGCATCCTAGCTGTGTCATCTAACTTCTTTATATCATCCCAACTTTGACCTATAAGTGCTGGTTCTAGGTCTATCTAATAAAATTTTATATACACAGAAGAAATGCAATATCTAAACACACAGCACAATCAAATCCCAGGTCCATTTATTAATAATAACAGAAAGTTTGCAAGGCTGAAAAATTAGAAAACATGAAGAGTACTGCATAATTCCAAAAATTCAAAGCATTCCCTTACTGTAAATAGCTCTAATTCTTAAAAGAGACAAACTTACTTGCAACACAAACATGCAACCTACATCATTTTCTCCAACAAGTTCACACAAATACATACAGAGAAATACTTATAAAAAGGAAACTTTCCCTGTACTATTAAAATCAGGCATTTATTAAAATCAGGCAACAAAACTTGCCCAAACTTCCAGCACTGAAAAACCTTGCTCTTAGCTCTTATTTTGCATAACAAATCTCTCCCAGCCAAAAGGCAGTAACACCTCCTCTCTCTCCCCAAAGCACATTAAAAAACCTCACTCCCTTTTTTTTCTTTGAAGCCAAGACTCACAGGGAAAGAGGAATTGTTTCCCCCCCCTCCCTGCCTCCATCAGTGGGGATTTCTCTCACACACACAGATTTCTCTCACACACACACACACACTTACAGTTTCTCTCATTCTAACAAAAGGATAGGGTAACTCTTCCCTTTTACTGTCTGGGGGAGGAACAACACTAATAAATAACACCTTTTTCTAGAACTTCTGTCAGCTCCCAACTTCTAGCTACTTCATATCATTGTAACAATCAGCTTGTCCCTCATTATCAAGAGGCAAAACCCAGAGGGTCTGTCTCTTCTTCTTCTTTTCCTCTTCTTTGTCTTTCTTTTTTCCCAACAGGAACCCACTTGCCGTTATTCCTCTTGCCTGAATGCAAACCAAGAATCCTGCCGACTGCACCAATATGTTATAAAATTAAGTTCAACTCACTCAGAATAGTTTGGTAATAGTTCTTTTATTCTTGTGTTATTCAGGCAAAAGGAAGGCAAGTGTGCACATATAAGCATAAATTAATTTTTACGCAAGATTACAAAATTACTACAAGGTTACTAAATTGCTGTAAGTTTACTAAATTACTACAAAACCTACTACAAAAACTGTGCCCAACCAAGGCTAATCAATATGTGTGCCCAACCAAAACTAATCAATGTGTGTGCCCAACAAAGGCTAATCAATACTTGTGCCCAACCAAGGCTAATCAAGTGTTGTAAGTATTTTTGCCCAACCATGCTCATTCACACAATACTTACATACACTCTCATTCACACCATACCTAAATACAGTGGAACCTCGAATTGCAAGCATAATTCATTCCAGAAGTATGCTCTTAATCCAAATTGCTCTTAAACTGAAGCAAGGTTTCCCATAGGAAACAATTTAAAGTTGGATGATCCATTCCACACCCCAAAAAATATTAATTAAAAATCATTTTCATCAGAATTTTATGTAGTAAAATATCTGAAACAAGTAACAAGGATCAACATACAATATAAAGTAGAAATAGAACAAATTAACCAACATTTTGAGTTCAAGAAGAGTCCTAGCTGGCATGAGGCAGAGGAGTTTGGAAAGGAGGAGGAGGAGGGTTATTGCTTGGAAGGAGAATCTACAACCTGAATCTCAGGAGTTTCTCTTGGATGCCTTCCGCTAACAGTGTTGGTTTCACTCAATTTATGCCTTTTGGATTCAGTGTTCTCTTTTGGCTCACTGGAATGTCTTTCCTTTTGGTCAAATTTAACAGGGAACCTATCCAATGACACTTGCTTTTGCCTCCACTTGAGGATTTCACGGAAATGTGACATTGCATTGTCATTAAACAGATTCGTTGTTTGCACTGCTACAGCCTTCTTTGGGCAGTGCTTTTCTACAAAATTTTGCACTCTTTCCCACATTTCGCACACCTCCCTAATGTCATTTGAAGTGAGGAATCCCTCCAACTGTTCTTTCTTCTCAGATGAGATCTCCTCCACAACCTCTTGCCATTGCTCAAGATGCAGATCCATCAGTTCATCTACAGTCAGCTCCTGGCTATGCTCCTCCACCAGCTCTTCAGTGTCGTTTGCATCCACCTCCAGTCCCATGCTCTTTCTCAAATATATGATTTCATTGACAACTGGTTCCTTTTCAGGAGCGACCCCCTCAATGTCACGTTCAAGAATGTAGTCAAGTCACAGTTTCCTCCAAGCAGAGTTGAGGGTTCTCTTGATCACCCCATTCCAGGCTTTACTGATGATCTTGAGGCAGCCCACAATAGTGAAATGATCCTTCCAAAACTCTCGGAAGGTAAGGGTAGTTCCTTCAGTCACCTTGAAGCATTGCTGAAATAGGGCTTTCATGTAGAGCTTTTTAAACTTTGAGATGACCTGCTGATCCATGGGCTGGAGTAGTGATGTTGGGAGGAAGGAACATGACCTTGATAAACTTGAACTCCAATAAGTCATCTTCAAGGCCTGGAGGATGGGCAGGAGCATTGTCCATAACCAACAATACTTTGAGTGGCAGATTCCTTTCCAGGAGATACTGCCTCACCATAGGACCGAAGACCGTGTTGATCCATTTGATGAACAAGATACAAGTGACCCAGGCCTTGCTGTTGGACCTCCACATCACAGTTAACTGGCTCTTCTGCACCATACATTTCTCATGGGTTCTAGGAAAGATACATGAGCAGGCGCTTTATCTTCGAATCCCTGCTTGCATTGGCACAGAACAAGAGGGTGAGACGGTCTTTCATGGGCTTGTGACCAGGCATTGTAGTCTCTTCTGCTGTGATCTAGATCCTCTTCAGCATCTTTTTCCAGAAGAGACCTGTCTCTTCGCAGTTAAAAACTTGCTGTGGCAGATAACTCTCGGAAATCACAAGATTTTCAAACTCTGCAACCAACACTTCTGCTGCCTTCGTGTCCTTGCTTGCTGCCTCTCCCTGCCTCACAACACTATGGATACCAGTTCCCCTCTTAAAATAATTGAACCATCCCTGGCTCGCCTTGAAATCTGCTTCTTCTACTGGCGACTTTGCTATGAGATCTGCATACAACACCTTGCCTTCTCACAGATAATGTTCTCGGTCACAGCAGCACACTTTTCTACATTTTCCAGAACATGTGGGCATTGCTTTGTTATTCTCATGACTCCTTTCCCTGAATCTAGCCCCTTTATCTCTTTCTTTTTAACGATGGTGCAAATCATTGACGTCGACTTGCTATATATTCTTGTGAGGTCAGCCACGTACACACCTCGTTCTTGCCTCTCGATTTCCTTCTTAAGGTCTACCATAATCATCTCTTTTTCTTCTTACCGCCTTCCTTTTTTCACTTCTTCATGGGGCTGCCCGCACACACATGTGGTTACAGTACAGCACACGTAAACACACATAGTAATTGCATAAAATTCATGTGGTAGCATCAACAGAACTTGCACAGATGCTGCCTGAACGAGACGGTGCACGCTAACTGATAATGTGTAGTTCCGTGAGATTTACCGTGCGAGATTATTGCATGATGCTTGTTTTACATGTTTTTGCTCATTAACTGAATTAAATTTTATTTAAGGTTCCACTATATTTATTCATTTATTTATATCAATAAGAGGGACATTAAAAATTTGCAAATAAATATACAAAGGGGGAAAAGAAGTTTTTTCCCCACACCTAAACTATAATATTGTTTCTATTGTGCTTTAGATTAGTAGAATCAAGTGTAACAGTTACAGAAACAGGCATAGATTGAAGAAATAGGTTCATTTTTAAGTTGATCCCTCACTGTTCTTGTTGATTACCATAGCTATCAAATCCATAAGGATGTCTTGTCACATCTGGCTTGTCCTTTAAGTTAAACTTCAAAACTGCCTTTTCTGGCCAATAAAGATGACTCCATGCCTTTTCTCGTTTTCAGATTCGTACAAAAGACCGTACCTTTGACAGCATTAGCCACCTGATCAAGTATCATCTTGAGCACAATTTGCCCATTGTCTCTTCTGGAACTGAACTCTGCCTCCAGCAGCCAGCTGAAAAAAAGCAGTGACTGGCCCTCTTGAGATATGCAATAAACCACGAAATAAAGTGTCGTTTAGGTCATAGAAAAAGAACATTGGCTTTTAAGGTTTCTGTAGGCTAAAGAAATACCATATGGCAGGGTACTAAAAGAATTCATGTTCTTAGGACTATGGAATAGGGAAGCATTTAAAAATAGTGCTTAGAAACATTTTCAGAGAAGTGACTTTAATTAATCAAAGTGTTCTCATTCCTTAACCGGAGCACTGCTTGTGTACATACACAGAAGTCCCATTCTATATCGATATGGTAGATAGTTATATTTTTGAAGTCAATCTGCTGAAGATGAGGACCATTTTTCTCCTCTTCAGTGCAGTTTTAACATAAGAAAATATCTGAATTGTGTATGATTGTGAAGTTATAATATAAGTATCATGAATCTTGTTTCCTTTAGAAAATTAAAGCTAAAAATTGCAAGAGTAGAAATGTAATATAATAAGCACAATAGTAGAAAGCAAACAAAAAAAATGTGATGAGTAGGCATTAGATAAAGGAAAATGAGTCAATGAGGTAATATTCCAACAGGAAATGTTATCCTGAATCAACTTTTTAATACATTCTTGTTTCTCAAATAAATGACCATTTCCCCACATTTCAATTCTTATATAGCACTATTCCAAATTGTTTGTGATTTGTTTTGACTTTGACTTGATGTGATCTGTGTATGAAGTGCATGCATTGAATTTTCTAATATGCTGTATGAAATTACTTTGGTTTAATAAAATAGTGTTCAGTATCCAGGCTTACCAAACATGTAAATTATTTTTTTTGCTGCCAAGTCAATAATTGTGTCTCAAACTTTTTCTAAAAGAATCCTGGGGACGGGGGAAGCATACACAGTAGGGGGAAGAGGGGAGTGACTTATTGGGTGTATTTTTTTAGAGCCAAAGACTATACTGTATAGTACTTAAAAAAAAGGGACAGATAGTGGTAATGGCAGTAATAGTGATAATATTGTAACAATACAAGGTGGAAGAGGGTTTCCCATTTTTCATCCTTTACTGATTTGCGGGTGAGGATGGGATGGTGAGATGATCTGTTTAATAACTTCATGAAGCCTGGTGGAAACTATTTTTGTTCATAGTCTATGAAGGTAATTAATTAAATTGAAAACATATCTTATTTTTTTTTCCAACTAAATGCTGATGCATTGCACCAGAGTTACTCAGTCGTTTTTATCTAAGTTTTGAAGAATAATTTTGGGGAGCTTTAGGGAATCCATATGGTCTAAGTAGTTAAGTTGCTGGACTAGGACTGGGGAGACTTGGGTTTCAGTCCACCTTCAGGCTTGGATGCTCATTGGGTGACTTTGGGCCAATCACTCTCAGTGCAAAGGATGTTGTGAAAAAAAAATAGGAAGACAGAACCCAGTGTCAGTTTTCTTGACCTTCTGGACAAAAGATTAGGTATAAATATAACAAATAAATTTATATTTTTAAATGTTGGGGAATGGAGAGCATCTATGTAGGTTCCTGCTGGTTCAATTTTTTTTTCTTGTCATGAGCTAATGTGGACACTGGTTTTCATGAAGATAGTTCCAAGAGGATATATACTACACTGTAAATAAAAGTATAAATCCAGATATTAAACTTCCAGTGTCAGCACAAATGAAAAGCAATACATGGTTGTAAATATTTTCAGGTAGACTTCATCCAGAATACACAGGTACCCCAAACATTAAAGCCTCCATTCATTCATTCATTCATTTCATTTCATTTCTTCACAAAAAAAGAATGTAGAGGGTGATGCTAATAAACTTTGGCCCCTCTTTCACATAATGATTGGGAAATTCTGCAGATAACAATGTTTAATTGAATTGCATAGCATTCATGATATCATAGGGCAATATAGCCCAATTCAGCTGAATTGGTTATAGTCTGTATATGTCAACATTGCAATGGCAAGTAGATTGAAATCCTTATAATGTTATATATAAAAGACTGAAATTGAAATCAAAGATTTCTAATGCAAATCCCACTATTTTTAAGAAATATAATAGAATTTTTAAAGATTAAGATTAGTGCCATATGTGAAAGCAAAGAATAAAGAGTATCCTATTCTCATAAGAATTTGGGTTACTGAAATACATATTCACTTTATTCACTTTATAATTACACTTATATATACATTAGAGATGTAAAAGAGATCTAAACAACCCCTACCACAGCCCAATTTATGAAATGACTTGCTCTGAGACTTTAAACATCAAACAAAAATGTTGTAAAGGGAGGAATTTCTTTGAGTTAGCTTTGTAGTTCCTTTCCAAGTTACCTTGCCAAATTTATGTTGCCAATATAAAGCCTATATAAAGTCTCTCTTGAGCCCAATACCCTCATGTAGATTTTGGTTTTGTCAATAATGCAAAAGTGACCTGTTATTACCACTTTCTGAATTTTATCTGAAACTTTACAGCCTACTCTATAGCTTAGACAGAAATCTGCAGCCGAGGTCTCTTGGTTGCTTCTCATCCAAGGAGTAATCTGTTTAGCTTTTTCCAAGATCTGCCACCTCAACTGACATTTTGATCATAAATCACGTTAATCGACAAGGCTTCCTTTAATGGAGGCGACTTTAAATCTCTAAATGTAGCACTTAAGAAAAGGGGGAGAATGAGATATGTGAATCTTCTAGAGGTATTTGTTTGTGAGTTCTGATCTAGATGGATTCAGGTGGATTGAATTAGGCAGCTTGTAATTTGTCTTCACAAAGCTAAGACTACTTTTTCTTTTGGGTATACACAACCAAGACTCTTCTGGCATCTTAAGACACACAATTTAGAGATTCTGTTCTATCAGATGCATAAAATATTTGCCTGGGATGAAACATACTAATTAAATTCAGGTGGGTTAATCAAGCCACCAGAGCAGGAATCTGTCACAACCAATAACTGTCCTATAAATGGTTGTCATTAAGAAGATAATTATAGCTGTCTACTGTACAGTATGTTTGGAATTTCAGCTTCCTCAGACTTCGTACATTTCAAACAAATGTACAGTAATTATTTCGCTATCTATAGCCACTTTTGCATTGCCTACATCATCTCGTCATTCTAGGAGCCTTGGAAGCTGTGGACCAAAAAACTGAAGAGCGCCAAGTTCAGGATGGTGAAGATGTGAAGATCTATGATGTGAACATTTACTTTTTAATGTTATGTATTTCCATTCAATAAATATTACAGAAAGCAATTTCTAGTTTGGAGTATTAACATCTGGAGAAGATAGCCAAGCAGTCCTCCTTACTAGCAGCCCAGCTGGCAGCAAATGATCTCTTCGTGAGGTATATTACCATTTGAACAATGGTATTTTGTCTCCAACTTACTTCAGAAAAAAAAAACATAACATCTTACATAGTTTTTAAATTAGAGACTGATGAAACATTGGTTATTATTCAAGTCACTTTGCAAAGAACAGCTGCTAACAACCATCCCAGCCAGTTTCTAAAAAAGAAAATAAAACATGCTTTTCAACTGGAGGGAGTTAAATATAGAAAAATATGATTTTCCTGCCCACAATTTCAGCAAACTGCAAGTCTGAAAGATTCAATTTTTCATTGAAAACAAAACGCGTATATGTTTTTATCTAGACCGCATTTTTTCTTGGTAATTAGTTTTGCCCTGATGACATATCAAATGCGTGCTGAGAACTGTGTGTGCAAATACAATAATTGCTTATTGCAGTATCCTCAACCTTCTACTTTCCTGATGTGTAATAGTACAGCTTTATCATCTAAGATAAGAAACCAGTTGGATGAACAGAATGGGAAGGTAACTTTTGGGAAACCTTACCTGTTCACAAATTGCAATCAATAAAATTTTGGAATTCTGCTTCAAAATAGAAGATTGAATCTTTCAGGTAAGTATAATTCTAAGGAATGCAATGTTCTTTCCCACTTCCTAAATGATGTATTTTCCTGCCCAAAATGAATAGTTCCAAATCCAGAAACATTTGACAAACAAATTGTAAAAGGTGATTTTAAAAGTATCACATCCAGAACTAAAAACTCACACCTGACTTTTTAGTACTGATTTTTAAAGTTTATCAGAAATTCAGCACTGCCAGTCAAATAATGATCTCAAAATGAAGTTTGGTTCTGGAATTTGCTAGCTGACTTATTAGAAATTCAAAGTACAGTTTTTATATCCTGAAGTTTTATCTTGTCCTGGAACATAGCTGTAGAACAAGATAGGCAACATGATGTCCTCCACGTAGTTTGATCCCAGATTTCTTGACCATTGGCTGGATTTGCTGAGAATTATGAAGTTAATCCCAAACATCTGGAGGATATAAAATTATTTATTCCAGCTCTAGAACTGGGAGAAAACCAGTGGTTAGTTCTAAACCCTTTTTAGTCAGTGCGATGTAGTTATTAAGGTGTTGTAGTAGGTTCAGGGAGATCCAGGTTCAACTCTATCCTCAACCATGGAAGTTTGTTTGTTTACTTATTTATTTTATTTGTATCCTGCCTTTATTATTTTTACATTTATTTTAGTATTTGGTATTTTGATGCCAGTTACTATATTTCCAAGGTGGCTAATTGATTGAAGGCTTTATCTCTATTTTATTCCCTCTCATCTTGTTCTTCTTTTGTTATTTTTATTCTTGTATTGATTTATTAATTGATTGTATCTTTTTATACAAATATTTTATTGTGGGCTTTCCAGAGTCACTTATAGCAAATTAGGTGACAAATTTAATCGATAAATATCTCTACCTAATGAAGAAACACAATGGGAAAAGGGAGCACTATCTATAGTGTCTTGAGTCTGCAGAGGAAAGGTGTCATATAAATCAAATTAATAATGGTAAATAAATAAAGCAAGAGCTTCTTAGTAAAAAGTCACACTTGGATGCTATTTTGCAAATGACAAAATCATCCAATCTACTGCCTGATAAGAAGCCTCTGAGAAAGATTGCCTTGGTAAATGTGTCCTGAGTAGTAATGACACCCAGTCAGTTTATTTTTCCTCAGTCATAATTAGTCAATCAATACACAGTAACTTAATATCTGTTCTATGTTTGCTCCTTCTGCTTTTGCTGAAATTATTGCTATTTTTTGTTCTGCCACATTAAATACGATAATTTGATGAGAACTTTCAGAATGGCAGTCTGGACATTCCTGGGATCTCAATACTCTTCCTTGAATTATGCACGTTCCTTGTGTTGCACCATTAGCATTTCTTTCCTATATCTTTGTACTTTTCATCGATTTTTCCTGTTTAAAAATCTTTAGGAACAAATGAACACTGAAAGCGAGGCTCTTATTCATTAGACAATGTACAGATTAAGATATGTATTTCATGTGGAGAAACAGTGGCATACCTACATTCTTCAAGCTTCTAGGTCTAAACCATAGCACAGTACAGCTACAGTGGTTCTGTTCTTTAAATTCCCTAGTGGCATTTACTGTTTTTTCCTGCCAGTAGGTTCTTAAAATTAACCTATGTCATGATGAAATCCTTTTCTGAGGGAGCTTCTGAACAGTAGCTATTCACCTATCATCCATCCATCCATGTTTATCATCTATCACCTTTCATTTTATCTGTGTATCTGTGTATTTGTCTGTCTGTCTGTCTGTCTGTCTGTCTATCTATCTATCTATCTATCTATCTATCTGTATCTACCTACCTACCTACCTACCTACCTACCGATAACAAACTGCATTTTCTCTGTTTTAAACCTCACCTTCAGAGTTCATTATATCAGACACAAACTAGATATATGAAGGCTTAAAAGTGAAAATAGGATGGGGTGTGCATGTTGAACCTTCCCCTGATATCTTCGATCTGCCCCAGAAGATCTGAAGGAAGAGATGAACTTAGATTCATTTCAACACAGTGATTGGATAGCCCCTGGTCTAATCAGCACCCTATTTTATTAGGATCTCAGATCACAAATTCAAGTCAACGTGAATTCACTTCAAACCTCCCAGTTCAGCTAATGGAGATTAGTGTCAGGCATGAAAGACCAGGTCCACACTTAATGGTTT
The DNA here is from genome assembly GCA_032468055.1 of Acrochordus granulatus. Classification (NCBI taxonomy): domain Eukaryota; kingdom Metazoa; phylum Chordata; class Lepidosauria; order Squamata; family Acrochordidae; genus Acrochordus; species Acrochordus granulatus. The sequence continues at coordinate 77,001 of JANHZU010004245.1, forward strand.
GGATTAACTGATTTATTGCTAAAGCCTAGACATAAAATTCTTCTCAACTAATGGTCAGCCTGTGGTTAGTACTAGGTAAAGTTCAGTGAGATCG
>JANHZU010004245.1:99389-116632 GCA_032468055.1 Acrochordus granulatus
TTATAGGTGGGAGACACTCTTTGTCTGGCTCCTCTGATGAGACCTGTCCAGTATGGTTGAACCTCTGACAGAGCTCTCATCTTCTTCAGAGCACACAAACCCCCCAGCCATAGCAAGGTGGTACGTCACTGGGGGGTGGGAACTGGTATCTGTCCTCAAATTTCCAGACTAGCAAAAACTCACATTAAAATGCCATCTGATCAACCTTGGGCTAGTCACTTTCTCTCAGCCCTAGGAAGAAGGCAATGGCAAAGCAATTCTGAAAAACTTTGCCAAGAAAACTGCAGCGACTAGTCCAGGAAGTTTCTGAGAATCTAACATGATTGAATAGAAGAAAAAAAAATGTATCTAACCATGGTGGAGAAGACTGTAACCTGTCAGCATCTGGAACCTGCTCAGATGACTTCTCAGGACTAAATGGTTGTGTTGCATGTTTTTCCCTTTTATGCTTCTTTATTATTAAAATGGATTTGGATTAGAAAGCCTTTCAAACAGGTGACATTGTGAAAAAGCTGATCCTAGAAATATTACAGTTCCCTTATAAGCCTTTCTTATATATGTTATCAAGTTATTCCTTTTAAAGGCAACCTGTTTCTCAGTACCAATTGGAGAATGCCAGTTGTTTTTTGGGAAAAGTAATCAATCTCTTTGTTTTTAAAGACCAGGGATAGAGATATGTCACAGTTATAAAAATGAACGGCTTCTTCAGTTAGTGATTCAGGTAGTGAGTACAAAGTTTTCAAAATTGGAAATGGGATTTATAAACTATGTGATCAGAAGAAAAAGGAAATGACATTTTGAAAGATAGTCAAAGGCATTAAAATAGGCTAAGACACAAGGCTGTAAATGAGAATCCAGATTGAGGCATTTGAATCACATTACAAAATATATTTGAATGGCTGTTCTACCAAGAGCTAATCTACGGTGTATTTCTTGACTGCTTATTCCTTCATTGTTGATGTTCCTTGTTGTTGATGGTTGATCCTAAAAGGCAGAATCTATCCACCACTTTGATATCTTCACTGTCAGTTCTAAGGCTGTTTTTTCTACCTATTGTCATTAATTTGGTCTTCTTTTATATTTAATTCTAGTTCCAATTTTTTTTCACTATAATCTTTGATTTTTAATACTGGGGCTTACAGATCCTTTGCATTTTTGGCTATTGGGATAGTATAACTGGCATAGCACAAGGTAATGTTTAATCTATCAATTTTAAAACCACTCTTGATTTCTTCCAGCCCAGTTTCCCATAATATATATATAAGGGGAGAGTATGCAGCCTTGTTGCACTCCTTTGCCAGCTTGGTACCAATCTGTTTTACCATGTTCTGCCCATATTATGGTTTCTTGACCTGTACATAAATTTTCATGAAGATTTTGAGATGTTCCAAGATTCCCATTTTTTGAACACTTTCTATAATTTAACATGATCAACTCAGTCAAAGGCTTTTCTATAATTAATGAAGCACATGTTGACTTCTTTTTTATATTCTTTGGCTTGAAAGCCTGCCTGAACATCTGGTATCTCTTTTTCTATTTGGACTCTAAATCTGTGCTGGATGATCCTAAGCATTATTTTGCTAGCATGTGAATTTAAGGGTATTGTATGAGACTTTGCATATTGGAATGTAGATCAACCTTTTCCAACTGATTGGCCATGTGTCATTCTCTAGCTTTATTGACATAGCTTGATTAGAACTTTGACTGATTCTTCTTCTGTTGCTTGCCATATTTCAGTGGGTAGTCCATCAGTTCCTGTGGCCTTCTGATGTGTGTTGATCTAATTTAACCTCATAGTAATAGAGATTTTTGAAAGTAAGGAATATTTTCTAAAGTATCTTGAATGTTGGCATCTCTGCTTTTAGTATACTATTTCCATCTTCCTTTAATCTCCTTTGAATCAGTTACTTTCTATCCATTGGTGTCCTTTTGCATACAAATTGGAGGTTGGAACCTCCTTCTTAATTCAGAGATTTTTTGAAAGACTCCATGTTTTTCAAGTCTGTTTCCATCTTCAGTGTCTTTACAGAGGTTATTGTAATACTGCTTCTTGTCTCTTCTCACAGTTTGCCTTTCTTGGCTCTGACTTCTCTTTCTTCTTGACAATTTCCATGGTTTGTTCTGACATCTAATTTGCTTTTTTCTTTGTTTTTATCAGTCTCTTTTCACATTCATCCTTAACAACTTCTTTAAGTTCATTTCATAATTCCTTGTTTTTTTCTCAATGACGTTCAGGACTTCAAAGTGATTCCTGTTGTTCTCCTTGAAAATGGTGGGTATATGTTCAAGATTATATTGTAGAAACTTGACTAGCTTTTTTCTCCTTCTTTAGCTTAATTTAGAGCTAAATAGAGCCTCAAAAACAACATCTCATAGTCAATAATTCTCAATGTACTGTGGATTCATATTACCGCATCTATGATAAAATATTGCAGACTATAAAATTGCAACAAATCTATGGTGTATTCAATGTGCTTGGTTTCCATAACTAAAAAGAAACAGATGTTTAATGGATAGAAGAAATAGAACAAAAACATCTAGATGATTTTGTAATATGGGTTTTGAAAGTTTTCTAAAATAAATGTATACTTAGTCTTGCAGTAATGACTGTAATGATCCACAGTCTAGGATAGTTACAGATTTTTTATAATCTTTGGGTTATTATACCACAAGGAACCTCATTTATCTTCTGGTTTAATTATCATTATTATATACCTGATTGGAATCTGATCTTTCTGTTTTTTGTAAGCATTGCATCCTAAAAATAAACTGTATCCAGCCTTTTCGCTGGAATAAATATCTCACTTTTTAAACCATGAACTTTGTTTCAGAGCTTATGTGGTCTTAAGGATGTATAGTCGGGCACACTTTTCTTGGTTCACCAGAAATGGATATTTTTATGCTCACCTGGATTCAAACAAAGTAAAGATCAAATACAGTTAGAACTATTCCTAATTATTATTTTAATATATATATCATTTTCTGTCATCTTCTAATTATTGTCTTGATATAACAACTGCAATAACAAACTTAATATTTTCCCAGCAGTGAGTAGCATGAGAAGATTCTCTAATTCATTAATGAAGAAATAGCCTTAATTCTGCACACTTTTAACATGCTCAAATACAGTATACTGTATTCCACATAATTCAGAGAGCCTATATTAGTCACCACCAGTCTGGGTCTCTCAAGTGTCTTAGGAATATAACTCCCAGATTTTCCAAACAACTTAATCAACCTGGCTATGAATTCTGGAATTAAGTCTCCAAATAACTGGAAGCAACTAGTTTAGGAAATGTTATCCTACTTCATGAAGAAACTATCACTGAATCTTGCAACAGTCCATATAGTATGAACATTGTACATTTTGCTTCTAAGTCCAATTAAATTGTTTTTCCATTTGAAAGGCTTTTGGTTTTGTATTTTTTTCATATTTTTATTGGCATACATGGAACTTGAAGGACTAGAAAATAAACAATTGTAATAGTGACTTATTTTTGTGACCTCAGGGTTTCTTATCCAATGGCAATAGTTTATTTCTCTTAGTAGCAAACGATAATGGCAACCCCATGGTTTTGCATACTTGATATGAAGACAGACAAATAATATATTTTTCTTTCAGTGACTGGGGAAAGAAAAAAAATGAAGTGGCTATCGCTTCTGGAGAACAACATTAATGACTTACTGCTGTTTCAAATAATCATTAATGAATCAATTGAAGGTGTTACAAAGCATTAGACATTCTGGCTCTCTGTTTATATGCAATTGAGCCTTGCATGTTCTGTTGATATTACTCTGACACCTTAACTCAAAATGTGTTTTGGTTCAGGAAAAACAGCAAAGCAGAAGTTTTACCAACTGCTAACAGCCAGACAAATGTCCTAAAGGACACAAAAGGTCAAAGCCTAATAATTGGTGCATTTCCTCTAGCATTCAAATTAAAGAGAAATGTTCCCAGAGGACTGGCGTTTCATTCAAATGCATTTGTAAACTGGCCAATCTAGAATAATAGTAGGAAAAATAAAGGCCTGATCTTGGATAATTTCCATCTCCCAAATGGATGAGCTAGTCAAAATATGGTGACTAGATTTACTTTCTCCATTTGTGGTTTGTATATTCTAATTTGTAATAATATTTTAATTTTTAATAATTGTCCATATTTTAATAATGATTGTTTTTATACTTTGTTTTATTTGGTTGTTGTATGCCACCCAGAATCACTTCTGGTAAGATGGGTGACTATATAAATTTGATAAATAAATAATAATAACAGCTGAACAATTAATATGCTGTCTATCAACACTCCCTTAACCTTTGTAGCATAATTTTGGTCAATCACTTCTATGTTAGTTTGAGCTAAATAAGACCATGTTGATTTTTTTTTAAATTATCAGATCATGCAACTGATACTGTGTTTGATCTGCCCTAACTTGAACACATTTACAATATCTGTATATATTAACAAATCACAAACTTTTTATACCGTTTATTTTCTTGTTTTTTGATAGTTTCTTCTAGAGTCTTTATAGTTAGATATTCTGGCTCATTTAATAATTCAGTAATTCTATGCACACTCAGGAAGATTTACACAAATACTAGGAAGGCTATTTAGGTATTATAAAAAAAATAGAAGACATACAGTTATAGAAAATCACTGGCCTAATTTATATACTTAGATTCAAACTCCAAACTAAATACTATAATGGAAATAGAAATGTTATATATCTCACCGTGAGGTTGAATGGATAAGTGGAACAATTGTAAACAGGAAAATCAATGTTTTTGCTAACTCTGCTCCCCAGAAGTTATTGAAAGACTATTTGAAGGTCTACTGTTTTCCATTCTTAATTATTATTTACCTCTAAACCAATGTGGACTAAACAGTTCTTCAAATAAAGGATGTCTGTGGAGGAAGATAATTCTTGGAGATGAATATTTTTAGTATGCAAACATACTACCGAAAGAAGAATTCTGAATTTGATTGTATTTTATTTCCTGTGAGTCTACCAAGGAGTGCAGCTTATTTATCTCTAGAAGTGCAAATGTATTCTTCAGGAATATTTAGATGTAATTCTCACTGCATCGAAGCAAATTGCTTCTGCAGAAAAAAAACTGTCACTTATTTTATTAATCTGCCATTTTGTGATGGGACAGCTGACAAACACCAGGGAAAATCATTTATAACATGATATATAGCTGCAAAAACATAACACGTTCCCAAGACCTCACATAAAGACTTAATGTCTACATAGCCATGCAAACAAAGTCAGTTTCTTTCATGAATGTTCAGCTGAACTTTTGAATTAGATCGATTGGGCACTATAATGTCAGTGCAATATTTGTTTGGTATGTCTTAAAATAAGTTTGTTTAAACTAAATTCTTTGTAACATCAAAAAGAAATTGGTGGGGGGGGAGAGAAAGAGAATTTATTAAACTTGAAGAATATGCTATAACCTAAGCCAGTTTGGTGCAGTGGTTAAGGCAACAGACTGGAAACTGAGGGACTGTGAGTTCTAGTTCCACCTTAGCCATGAAAGTCAGCTGGGTGACATTGGGCCAGTCACTCTCTCTCACCCCATGGTGTCAGGCTCAGATGACAACTGGTGAATCAATGGAAAAACACTTGGTTGATCCTGCACTTGTGTGAAAATACTAGGAAGAAAAAAAAATAGAGCGGGGGGAACAAGTAAGCAAAGGGTGCTTTTCCCTATCAATGCCATGGATCCAGAGACTTTAGTACATTTTTAATTGGAAAATTTGTTCCATGCAGTTTTCCATCACAAGGAGGATGGAGATAAAATTTGTTGTGACCAGCTTTTTGGTGCTTCTTCAGCCCTCTTCTTTTCTTTTCATCAGCTGGATCTGGTTAGTAATTACTTTTAGTGGGCTTAAATGGAGTATTCTCTCTGGATTACTACAACAGACAGATATAATTATTAGAAGAAAGAATATTGAAATCATGGATTCAGGAAGAGCATTTTATTGATGTGGAAGAACAGCAAAAGACCTGAAAAATAAATGCAACCTTATTTTTTCATGAATTTTTGTTGACATGACAACTTGTGTTTGTTGAACTACAACTTCCATATAATTCAACTTGCCTAACCATATGCCAAACTGCAGGGGATATTGAAAGTTGAAGTATGATGCATCTGGAGAACCCAAGTTAGAAAAGGCTGCTGGAGGACAGGAGCTTCTGCCTCAGCCAATCACATTTCATGTTTTCTCATGTCATGGCTGAAGAAAACTATTTCAGTTTTTTTTACAGGAAGTTTTATTAATGAGCATTTGACTTTGAAGAAGTCATTATAAACACAATGGGTGTCTATTCTCTTTTTGTATTTCCTTTCTTTTGTAGCCCTGGTTTCCCCTTTTTAAAATCTGTATTGTATCTCATAGACATTTCTCAGCTCTTTGTATTCCTATGATAATACTAAGATATAAAAGGGGAAAAAAGAGAGAGAATCCACAGAATCCATTCACCTTAGGCATGAAAATTTAGGCTATCATGAAAACAAGAGTTTGTCAAAATCATCCCAGTACTAGTACACAGGAGGTCATTGATTCGACTGATTTTCAACTCAGACCAATTAGTGCTCCGAGTATAGAGGACCTTAACTTCAGAACTCTGTTATGGTCAGATCACTGATCAACTTGTCCACACCAATTTGAAGGGGAGGGATGTGAATAATAACCCCATTTAGATGGCCTGCCATAAGTGCTTATGGATACAGCTGGTTTCCAGAAAATGCTGGAGAAATTTTTCAGTGGTCAGACAGGTAACATTGTTGGGTACTTAATTGCATAATGCAATAAAAATAATCAATGTACTTGATGTTGTTCCTCCCAAGTGGCTTCTTTTGCTCTACCAATCTGATGGTATCACTTAATTCATGAGGAAAGTGATGAAGCAATTGAGGAATTTTCTGGAACAATGATGCCAAAAGTAAAAGAATAAAGATGACTTGATATAGGTACAAGATCAGGTTTAAGTCTGTGCAGTAGCAATGAGAGAGGGTTAGAATCAATAGTTCTCTGCACTTAGTACAACAGCATAATGTCAACCAGGTACCTTATTTAATGGAACTCATTCTCTTTGAGCTGGCATATCATCTTACAGGTGACTATGACCTGTCTGTTAGACATTTTTGCACATCTACTTAGAGAGGTGGTTGAGAAGATGGTGGGGCAGCAATTACAAAAAGCTCTGGATGAAGTGGATTATCTATTTTACAGTCTGATTTCAGATACAGAATGGAAGCCACATTAGTTTTTTTGTAGGTAACCTGCATTAGGACTTGAATGAAGGTGATACATCCTTCTTGGTCCTATTAGATGTGTCACAGCATTTTATCCTGTTGAGCATGGGACTCTTTTGAACTGATGCATGGGTTTGGGAGCACTGCAGTGATTTTGCTGTTCTTATCCTATTGTTGGGAGAGGAGTAGTCAAACCCTTGTGCAATGTAGGGTGCCTCTGGCTAGGTCCTCTTCCATATTATCTTTAATGTCTACATGGAGCTGCTGGAAGAAATCATCAGTATAGTATGATATGTACTTTCAGCTTTATTTCTTCTCCTGGGTCAACTACTAGAACTAGCTGTACATGGGACTGCCTTTTAAAATGACCTAGAAACTATAGTTGGTGCAGAATAGAATTGCCCCCTGAGATCAATACTAATCAGTTTAGCAGAGCAAATTCTATAACTGGGGAATTTACACTGGTTTCTGCAAGGCTTCCTGACCCAATTCAAGATTGTCATTTAAAAGTCTTTTATGACTTGGATCCATTGGAACATACATGCCCCTTGGGAAGGGGCTAGGGCCTTGGAGGATAACATTCATGGTAGCAATCCTCTTGTTCTGGAACAACTTGTCCTGTGAGTTCAGAATGCACTTGTCATCTCTGGTTAACATTTAGGAAAGCTGCAAACATAGTGCTCAACTATAGAGCCTTTGCTGTGAAAAACCCCAGTTAGGCAGACAGCAGTAGGATTTTAATTATAATTTAATTTAAAAATTGTAAGAAACAGAGTATGGCGAGTAGGCAACAAACAAATAACAATATAAAAATCTGAATAAAACCCATCTGAAAGGCATCAAGTAGGAAGTAGGCTGTGTAATGTCAAGGTGTTCCACTCTGGTGACTATACAACATGTATAATATCCCAACTGGCTAAAAAAGATGTAAATGGTTAGATTTCAGATCAAAACATTTAATATAATGGTTTTGCTTCACCAAATTTCCCAGTAAAGGAAACAAGGGGTACACTTTGCATAAAGACTGTGATTCAAATGAACATCTTGCAGAACAGTTATACATACAATATTTATTCTAAAAATGAACTTAATATGTGCAGTCAAATAGATCAAATTCGGTCTTTCTCCATTCAAATTTTTTATTGCCTGTTTCTGCAAGTTTCCATGTCATCTCTAGGCATCTGGAGGGTACCTGTTTGGAAAAATGGCTTTAAGTATGGGAAGAAACAGCTGTAAATGTGGCACAGAAAAGATTTCTTTCTGAGACAGACCTCTGGAGTGTTGAGCTAAACAGAAAGATCGCAGAACATTCTCTGTGATTGTTTTTCCCAAAAAGTAATTTGATTCAACCTGTGTTCTAAGACAATAATACCAAGCTCTTTTTGAGAGCACTTCCATTTCTATTTAAAGTGTAGCTGAAACTATATACTTATTATGTATATTTATAGCATGCTTGAAATGATTATTTTATTAGGATACAAGGAATAGGTCATATTGTAAAGGAAATGAATGAGTATAAGAGAGTTGGTAGTTTATACCGGTAGTTTGTAGCCACAATACAAAGAGGACACTGAGGAACCAGAAAGAAGTCAGAAAAGAGCAATGAAGATGGTTAATGGCTAAGAGATTAAACCCTTTGAACTGAACTGAGTATGTTAGGCTATAGGAAGATATGATTGTAATATTTAAATATTTCAACCACTGTTATAATGAAAAGTGTGGATTTATCTACCATAGCTTTCAAGTGTAGGAGAAGAACCAGCAGGGGGAAGCTTTACAAAGAGAGATCCAGTCTCAGAATAAGAAGACATTTCCTGAGCTAGAGTTCCCAAAAACCTATGCCTTTCAGTCACATTTGTTAACCTAAAAAGGAGCTTCCGTGCTCCTTTTGACAAGTAGCAGTAATTATCATGTAGAATTTTTTTTTCTAGAGAAGCTCACAATGCATTTCTCATTGGTAGAGGCTTATGGTTTCCTGTCTAGTCTAGTCATAAAACCACCAGTTTTCCATTTGACTCTTCATAGCTTTCGTACTGTTTACCCATTTGGATTTTGTGCAATTCATAAAAACATAAAGTAAATGCTTGAGCAATATCTAGAACTCTCATATCTGTATCATATTGAACCAATAAGATCATATACTAATCCTCCACTTTTGTCCAATGTCTTGCATATTACTTCCTATTTATCTTCTAAAGAGGAGAAATCTACAACCTCAATCAATGTCATTACTTTGTTCATTGGTCCTGCTATTAATATACCTCTCTAATTTGTTGCATTTATTTAATTTTTAAAAAGTTTATATGAACACCCATCTTGTTCCCCAGTCCTGAGTGGCTAGCAACAATAAAAAGATCACATATAACATAAAAAATAAAACAAAAAAAATATTGTAAAGAAAAAAACTAGCTTCTCAGCCCATCACAGACATCCCTTCATTTATGTGATCTCCAGGCCTCAACCTTATTATCCTAATGTCGGGAGGAGCCCCACCAGCTCTTTACAAATTCCTGTAAGATTAAAGAGGTGGGGCTTGCCAGATCTCAAGGGGAAAAGTATCCCAAAGGGCTGAGTCTGCTATGGAAATGGTATACTTCTTAGGTCCCACTAGATGGCAACATTAAAGGGAAGGGATTAGAGTGTGCCCACTATATCTAATGTGGTAGACCAGACAAATATTCTCAGAGAGAGGTAATCTCACAAATAATTATTTGGCTCTGTGTCATATAGGGTTTTAAAATTTATAATCAGCAGCTAGAATTGCACTCAGAAAGAAACTGGGAGCCAGTGCAGTTCATGCAGCATAGGTGTAACATATGAAACAAGGAGCTCAAATCAGGGCCCAAACTAATACAGTCAAACTGCCATGTTCTGGACCAGTTGTAATTTCTGGGTGATATTCAAGGGCAGCCTCATCGAGAGTACGCTGCAATAATCCAATCAGAAAGGAACGAAGCATGAGTGGTCAAGAGCAAGGCCTCCTGTCCAGGAATGAGCACAATTATTGCCTATGCTCCCGACTCCCTGAGTTGGAGTTGCAAGTCTAAGAGGACCCCCACCTTGAATACCGGCTCTGAGGAAGTGTTACCCACTCAAAAGCCAAAGATAATATATCACTGGATGCAGGATGGCCAAAAACCCAAAGCCATTCCATATTGATAGAGTTGAGCCAGAGCTGATTCCTCCTCATCCAGACCCTCACAGCCTCCAGGCACTAGATCAGCACTGAAATAATGTTATTTGCCAGGTCCTAGGTGGAGATTTATAATGGTACTGTTATACATGATGCTGTTATACCTGACTTCACCCAGTGATTTCATGTAGATATTAAGAAGAAACAGTGAGAAACCCAAATCCTGAAACATCCCACATTTTAAGAGCTTGCAAGTATGGAAAGAGGAGAACCATTGCAAGATAGTACCTCTCAATCTGTGCAGCTGATCCAGAAGGATACTATGATCAATGGTTTTGAAAGTGGCCAAAGATCCAGGAAGGTCAGAAAAGTTACACTGTCTCTGTACTGAGCTCCCCAAAGGTCATCCACAAGCACAACCAATGCCATCTCCATATTATACTCCTGCCTGAACCTAGAGTGAAATGGGTCCAACTAATCTGCTTCATTCAGGGTCAACTGCAGCTGAAAGCTAACCACCCTCTCAACAGCCTTTCCTAGAAAGAGAAGATTTACAATGGTAGCAAAAATGTGGCTCTCAGGTTCTTGCAATACTAGTGAGGATTCGTACACTGGGTTCTTATCAAAGAGAAGATTGCATGAAAGTTATCCAACTCCATGGATGACTTCTTGAGATGGGAGCACATCACCGCCTCTTTCAAAGCCAGAAGAATCACTTAAGGTAAGAGGTATTAACTACCACCTGGACTCAAAATCATGATATGTTTGATTGCTTATTAAAACTGTATGCTGCTGAATTCAAATATGGCTTTTTGTTGCTCACAGTAAAACATTAAAACAAAAATACATAATAAAAACAAAATAAAATAATGTAAAATTAAATAAAAAACAGCTGGAGAGAAAGGAGCGAAGCAAGAGTATACAGTATATGTTTACGTGTGGGGAGAATGGTTGGCTTAAACAACCAGCTATCTCCAAGTGTACTCCCATTGGGGCCCCAAGCCAGTTGGCAGAGCCAGGTCTTAAGGCCCTTCTGGAAGGTGTAAAGGTGGATGCAGACCTCACCTCAGGATCATGATGTTCCACAGGGCAGGAGCCACAGCACAAAAAGCTTATTCTTGACCCTGCCAGCCAAAGTTCTTTTGCAGATGGGGCCCACAATAGGTCTCTTCTGCCAGACCTGGTGGAGTGGGTCATCCTCATAAGGGTGAGATAGTTTCTCAGGTAGCCTGGGCCCATGCCATGAAGGGCTTTAAAGGTCAAGACCAACACTTTGAATTGTACCCAGAAGCAAACCGGCAACCAAAGCAGCTTGCAGAAGAGTGGTGTTATGTGGGCCATTCTGGGGGCTCCTAGAATTGTCTGCGAAGTGGCATTCTGCACCAGCTGTAGCTTCCAAATGCTTTTCAAGAGTAGCCCATGTAGAGCGCATTGCAATAGTCCTGTGGAGAGATGATCAGGGCATGAGTGACTGAATGTAGGACTCCTGGTCCAAGAAAGGGTGCAACTTGCACACAACATAAAGTTGCACAAAGTCCCTTCTAGCCACGACTGCCATCTGCTCTTTGAGCAGGATCGCAAGTCCAGGAGAACCCTCAGATTGAACACAGGGTCTATCTGGGACAGTGCCATCCCATCCAGAGTTAAAGATGATAAAATCCTAGATCCTGAAGCCCTAGACACCCAAAGCCACTCAGTCTTGCCAGGATTCAACTGAAGCCTGTTATCCTCAATCCAGATCTGTAGAGCCTCTAGGCACTGAGGTAGAGCCAAGACAGTGTCACTTAAATCTCTAGGGACAGAGATGTAAATCTGAGTATCATCAGTGTACTGATGGTACCTCATCCCATGGTGATGCATGATCCCACCCAGCGGTTTCATGTAGATGTTAAAAAGGAGAGGAGAAAGCACCGAGTCCTGCAGAACATCACAGAGTAGCAGCGGTGGACTGAACCTCTCCCTCCCTATTAACACCAATTGGGACTGGCCTTGGAAAAAGAAGCCAAACCAGCACAGAACTATGCTGTCCAGCCCCAGCCTCTGCAGCCAACCCGAAAGGATACCATGGTATCAGAAGCCGCCGAGAGGTCAAGGAGCTCCAGAATGGATTGACTAACTCCATCCCACTCTCACCAAAGATCATCAACAAGTGTGACCAATGCTGTCTCTGTCCCATACCAGGCTTGAACTCAGACTGAAACAGGTCCAGATAATCCATTTCTTCCATGATTCTCTGAAGCTGTAATGCAACCACCTTCTCAGCCACCTTCTCTAAAAAGATAGGTGGGAAACTGGATGATAATTGTCCAGGCAGGTGGAATCCAGCAATGGTCTTTAAGCCGGGACAAACCAGAGCCTCCTTAAAAGGTCCTGGAAATATCTCCTCTCACAGCGAATATTTTATCACTGTGTGGGCTCACCTGTGTGGGCTCTCCAACCAGGAGGGACAAAGGTCTAATTAACATGTGGTCATACTGACAGCATCAAGGACCTGTCCACTTCATTAGGGGCAACAGGATTGTATTGTTCCCAGATAATCGGGCAAGACCCCTCCCTAGGCATCTCAAGTGGATCTGCCTTACACATGGCTTCCAACTGGACTCAATCCAAGTGACTTTGTCTGCCAGGTGTTCTGCAAATTCCTCTATATGGCCCTGCTGATAACCCTACAAATCCCCTCATCTAAGGAGGGATCAGGTGACTCTGAACAGGGTTGATGTGCAACACTCTGCAGACACAATAAAGAAATAATTGTGTTTTGCTGCCCTTTTTTCCATAAAGGTAAAGGTTACCCTGCCAGACTTGACCAACTCTAGAGTGTGGTGCTTATCTTTGTTTCCAAGCCAAAGAGCCAGTGTTCGTCTGAGGATGCTTCTGTGGTCAAGTGGCTGGCATGACTAGACACCATAGGCTCACAGACACTGTTACCTTTCCCCAGAGTAGACGGTACCTATTTATTTGTGTTTGCACACTTTCAAACTGCTAGGTCAGCAAGAGCTGAGGCGGAACAACAGGAGCTCACCCTGCTGCATATCAATGCCGGGTCTTGAACTCAGGCCACTGACCTTCCAGCTGGCAAGCTGAGCTCTTAACCACTTGTTCCACCACACCTCTATCACCACAAGATAGCCTTAATAGCAGCTCTAGCTTGTGTTTGGTTGGATTCATCTCATATTCCACCAGTGGTGCTCTAGGCACCTCTTTACCCTCTTCAACATCTGTAACTCTTCCATGAACTAGAGCATGTGTTGAGTACAACGGATAGAGAGAGGCCACATAGTCAAGATTCTACCAAAGCTTCAGCCACCCTTTGGTTCCAGAATATAACCAGGGCTTTGGCAAGACCATGCAGCAATACCTCCGGTACATCCCCCAGCTCCCTCTGAAACCCTTTCAGGTCTATCAGTCACCAAGGATGCACTGCTTGAATAAGTCCAGCCTCCCTGAGGAGGGGGATGGCATAGGAGAATCTCAGAGACACCAGGGCTGATCTGACTATGATAAGGGGGACATTGAAAGTTCCCCCACCAAGTCACATTGCCATTGCTCTGACAAGAAAATCATATCCGGAATGTGATCACTGTCTCAAGTAAGGCCAGAAATAATCTGGGAATAGGCCCATGGCTGCCATAGAGGCCATGAACTCCTGAGATAATCCCAAGGACAAACCCAGGGATGGCAAGTTGAAATCTCCCAGAATCACCAATCTGGGGAATTCCACTGCCAACCCCTAAATGGCCTCAAGCAGCTCAGGCAGGGAGGATGCTATGCAGCATTGGGAGCTGGAGGGCAGGCCATTGCAGGAGAAGATGCCCCCAACGGCCTGCCCTCCAGCTCCCATAGCACTCCATACCTATCACCACCTAAAAATGTTGACCTGCCCAAAACCTCCCAAGGTGATGTTCCCTCTCCCATCCCAACCTCCCTCCCTCTGAGCCATAGACTCTGCCATCTCCTTCATCCACTCCCAATCACACTCACAACCACCCTAAGCCCTCTCACTGCAAGGTGTGGGGGTATTCACAGACCTCTCCACCCAGTTCTCATTCTTGGTGAGGGTCTCCACCCATCCAATGCATGGATGCAGGCTGGCCCTGGCTCTCACTCTGGAACCAGCCCCCAATCATTCAGGGCCTATGTTTTTCCCAATGTGGCCACCACTGTCTCCTCTGTCCTTCGGTTGGCCATGGCATCCCACTTTTTACTTAATCCCCTCACAAAATCCATTAAACATTCTTACTCAGTTCATAAGAGCTCCCATCCAAGGTACAACATGTGTTCTAGGAGGCCTGGCCTCCAGGAGGGACATGGTTTTAGAAAACAGATGGCTAAGCTCACAGTTGTGAGGAACCTGTCCACTTCTTCAGGGTTGACTCACATGAACTCAGATCTGTCTCCAAAGGACCTGTCCAGCCAGAATCCAACTCAAAGAGAATTTGAGCAATTTAGTTTGATAGATGTTGAGAATATTATTCACAATCTTCCCTAGCTCCTCCTAACCTAGAAGGACTTAGTCAAACAAAACAGGGCCATTGGCTGTCTATCTGCAGAAGTGATAAGAGCATACAAACTAAGTCATAATCAAGTTTTTACTTATGTTGTGTCAGCTTTGTTCTTTGTCCTTTACAGTTCCTCTGTAAATCAAGAAGCTGTATAGGATCTGCAAACATCGAGAATCTGCAAAGGCACAATCCAGTCCAGGGCACTGTTGAATGCCAATTCCAAGCAGCAATCAAGGCCTCAGCTGAACCATAGACCAGAGCTTTCTGAAAAACCCCAAGGTCCATCAGTTGCCTAGGGTGGATTAATTGAATAGGCCTCATCTCCTTGGATTAGGGTACAGGCATTTGTCAGGACTTCATATGTAACAGATTATCATAGGGAGGGAAGAGTTGTGTGATATGGGAAATTAAAAAATTTGGCCAGCCTTCAGGGTTGGATATGGTTTGTAAATACTGGAAGGAATGGTGGGGGAGTTATACTGTAGCTGTCTGCACCCTATGATGCAAATGGAACAGAGAAGATGAAAGGATGTACAAACCATGGCAAATCCCAAATAATAATATGATCTGCTACCTGTGCTCAGAGGAGGCAGCCAGTAGCTATCACTGTTTTATGTTTTGCTGCTTTGGTAGATCTAAAAGTAAAATATATGTAAGCTCTCTAGGTTTGAATCTAGCAATTCAAAGACCAAGAGGCAGATTGCAGCTATAGTGTGCCAGTATGAAATTGAGCTGCCCAGGATGCTGGAAATAACTACCAAAGGAGGGTAGGCCTCTGTGAGAAGGTGTAAATGCTTACAAGAGGATGCATGAGATTGTCCTTGACTCCTTGAAACACAGATCTCCCTTGAGATGGGCTTGCTCTGAACAGAAAGGAAGTATGGCAGTCCCTACTGCCCACACATGAGATTCTAACTATTTCCTGTTTAAGACAGTAGACCGCAATTCAGTCCCTAGCCCCAGGCATATGGAAGCACCATTGTAATGAAAGAGGCTCCAGTAATTTTTTTCCCCTGGGTGAATTTAGCATGAGAAATAACCCCTAATCTAGAATAAAACCTAGTGCTAAATCTTGGAAGTCTTTAATGCTTGGGATAAAATTCTAATAGCAACAGCATTAACTATTTAACAGCACCCAGAGATCAGCATTCAAAGAATTCAATGCTGAAATGCATTAAGTACACATTTTCTCTCCTAAATTAAATTGTATCTGCTTCTGACTCATTTTAACCTGAAAGCACAAAATTACATTTTTGTGATTTGAATGCATACAAATACATTTTTGTGATTTGAAGATGATCTTGAGTTTTAAAGACTGCCTAGTAAAGATGGGAGAAATATCTTGTTCATTGCAAGACATAATATGAGAGTTATCTTATGGCAGCTAATGCTATGGGTTGCACTCATACCTGATCCATAGAATGGCCTTGCTTTAGTTTTTTGATTTACAACTTAAGCTGATTTTGCTAGTATGAAACCTCAGATGACTGTGAGAGAAGGAAGGGCAGAGCCGGTTTTAAGAGGGGGATCATCTTTGAGTCTATGCACAAGTGCTGAAGGACCATTAGCCTCATCTGGGGAGTGCAGGTGTTGGTGGGCAGTTGCAGAAATTTTTGTGACCTAGTAGCATTAGTAAATCTGTTAGCTAGAAAGATCACTGACTGAGCCTGATTCCTTCGTGACTAATAATGATCGATATAAAGAACATATGTTCATTTCTTTTACAGGGAAGGACTTTGACAAACATCAGTTGGCAAAATAATCAAGGCTGAAAATTACTAATGAACAGCTAAGGAGAAATGTTAGCTGTGATCTGGTAAATAATTTTATATTTTAGATGTATCTGAGTCCATATATGTTTTTTAAGAAAAACGAACATCAATTTAAGTTCCAATTATACAAGACTGAACAGGAATGAGATTCTAGTAAAACTAGCTCTGACCAGTCACAATGGCTGATATAATGGAAGCACAGCTCATGTGTGGCTGTTCAGAACAAAATGTTGCCTATATTATGTTTCCTTTCAGCTGTTTGTTTCCTTAACCGTGTTCGTAAAAGTTATCTTCTCTATTTCTTCTCTGGAGCTCTAATAGTGTAGACATTTTTGTTTGGTAGCAAAGAAACTGCCTTGGCCAGAATTGTTAGTCTATCTAAATTAATATTGTCTATCCAGGAGGTCACATTGGTTTTGAGCTGAAGGTCTTACTTAGCCTTTGAATGACTAGCTGGAGCTATAGTCTAGATCTATGCCTTTGTGTCTGTTTTAAACAGATGTATTGATCTCAAATAAAGTGGAATTTAGTAGTGGTATAAAAGTGAGTAAGTAAGCAAGCAAGCAAGCAAGTTAG
>JANHZU010004246.1:4162-15173 GCA_032468055.1 Acrochordus granulatus
ATTATTAATTTTGGCTTTCAATAGGAAAAAAGAGAAAAAAGATACACCGAAATAAGAACAGGCAAGAAGAAAGGAGAGTGGGAGTATCAAATGAGAACGCTGCAAGCACAGAGACTTAAAAAGATTTCAAGTAAGTCTCTTTAAACAAACATATATAGGCTAATAAAAACAGAAATCAGTCGGAACCTAACTGAGGCATATGACTGAGATAGCACTGACTGCACTTATTGATAATCTATAGCAGGACATAGATAAGAGGTTGTGCATCTATCCTGGACCTTTCTCAATCTCTCACTCATACTTGTATTATCCATCAGGAACAATAAGCACAATGTCTATGTCCTATGAAACCTTTGCAACCTGTGAAAATATTTGTAAAAGTTAAAATTAAAACCTGATAATAAGGAATCAATTACATAAACTTCTACCCTGTGATCATATTTGAAAATAAATATAAATTGATGCCTAAATTGAAAATAATACCATATGCACTTTGGTGAAAAAAAATTCCTGTGACTAATTATAGAATAGTCCAGCAAATCATTTAAACATCTAGCATTAGGATTATTGCCTCAATAATCTTAGAGAAGGGCCTGCAAAGACAAATGTGCCTAGAGTTTACAAGAGTTTTAACACAGCCCAATTAACAGTAGCCTTTGATACCTTCAATCATTGTATCCTGGATGAATTTAGGAGGGTGGGAGCAGGAGGGACAGTGTTGTAGTAATGTTTCCCTCTTTCCTTTGGGGCTAGTTCCAGCTCCAGATCCCTGCTTTATGGAATTCCTCAAGGCCCAAGGTACTCTCTGCTCCTATTTAACATCTACATGAAGCCACTGTGTAAATTCATCTGTCAGCATGGGGTTGAGTACTACCAGTACGCTGATGACACTCTACCTTGGGCCAACCAAGGTTCTTTCCTAATGTCTGGAAACTGTGGGAGTCTGGAATGGGGAAAACACATTTCAAGTTAACCCTAACAAGACCAATTTCTGGGGATTTTAGGATCCCATCCCCTGCATAGTTCTGATAGAGCTGCACTCCTTCAGACAGAATTTGTATACAATTTGGGGGGTACTCTTAGACTTTCAGCTTCTACTTGAGGAGTAAATGGCTACAGTGGCCACGATGTTCTTTGCACAAATCCATCTTGTACACCAACTGTGCCAGTTTCTGGACTGAGAATCCCTGCTCACAATCACTCCTAACTTGATCACCTCCTCTTTTTATATTACTGCAAAACATTTTATATGAGACTGCCCTTAAAACTACTTGGAAGCTATGCACGTTAAGTTTCCAGGTACAAATCAAAGTGCTGGTTAGTGCCTATGTAGTTCTTCCTTGCATACGGCTGGGCTATTTCCAGGACTATTTATTTTCAACTGCTTCTAGGTTATAGGATCTTATAGGATCTTATGATGGGCAGGGTCCCTTCTAAGAAAGAATGTTATTTGATGCCCAGGAGGTATACCTTTTCTGTTGTGTTGCCTGCCTATGGAAGAACATGTCCTCAACATTTGGATGGGTCCAACTCAATTGGCTTTAGATGCACACATTTGTAATGTAGGACAGTATAACTGATCATCCTCAGTTACATTATGTTTTTATTCAAAATCATAAATGGAAAATTGGACAACCATGTGTATTGATTAAAGAAATAAATATCAAATTAATTAGGACATAGATGTATCTGTGAGTATGTATGTAGTTGAGATCATCAATATTGCAAATCAAGATCTTCACACCCAGTGTGGTGGCTAAACCGATTTCATTATCTTAATCCAATCTAAATACTATAATTAGTAATGAATATGCTATAAAAATAAAATAGGAATAGAAATAATGAAAAATACAAATTATTTAAAAATTATGAATGTGCTCTCTAACTATATTTCCTCTGTTACCTCTTCTACCTTACCAACCTCTGAATTATTACAGAATTCTAATAATTATTAGAATTATGAGGATTTTAACAAAACCATTTCTAGTTCTAGAGTATTAAAGTTATAACTTCTATTATTGATATTTCTTAATTCTTTCATAGTATTGGCAATATACATCTGTGTCAACCTGCTTTTTTAAAATATCTTTGGTATAAAGACTTTAAATAAATGAATAAATAAGTAAATAACGGGCTAAAGCAGCATGACAGAGATTGTCATAATTTACAAAGTATTACCTTGTGTATAGGCTGCATCATCAGACCCCATGCTCAGTTTTCGTGCTTCACTAATCCTATCGACGTGTGCTAAAACAGGGTCAGTAAGATGTTGGATACTTTCCGTTTCTGCAAAGTGTTCAGGAAGGTTAAGAAGATTTGTAGGTTCAAAAGTTGGGGACACCACACCCGGTGAAACTGCAGGGGGCTTATTTGGAGAAACAGTAATTTTGAAAGTGTATTTTGTATTAGGCTGAGTAACAACTACTCGTGGAGAAGTGGCAGAAGCACTGTTTCCAATTGTTCTGCTTTTGGGAGGGTGGTGATGAATAAAGGCAGGTCCCATACTAACTTGACCAGACATATTCCTAGATGTGGCCGTTACTCCTGGATTTGTTGATATGAAGAGTGTGGGCTGATTCCGTACAAGTTGTTCATCACCCGAAGAAGCATTGGCTGAAATGTACACCTTAGGCTGACTTCGTGTAATTATTTCATCAGTATTTGGTGGACTGGCAGCTATGTAAACAGTGGGTTGACTTCTACTTAAAGTCTGGCTGTTGCTGGAAGAGGAATTTGTGGATGAGCGGGGACCTGTAGGACGAAGTTTTGATGAATTATTTCTTTGCGGTGGTTCAAGTTTTATTTCAATTTGGTTTTTACGAGGTCCTGTTGATATATTTTGGATATTATATTGGCTCTGGGTTGAAGAAGATTGTGAGCTACCAGATGAATGAACTGTAGGTGCTTGGGGAGTTGTAGGAGAACTTATAGGCATATACATATGAGAGGTCTGATGGCCTTGCTGGTTTGACTGAGTTGACTGTTGTGATGAGGTATGTGTCAAGGAACTGGTTGTGGGCATAGTTGTCCAGGGGTTTGAATGTGATGGCTGGTAGTTTTGTTGAGAATGCATAGGACTGAACTGAGACATCCAGGCTGAATTTTGCTGATTTTGTCGAGTTGTACCACTTGGATTTGTGATGTAAGGTCTAATGTAGATAGAATTGCCTTGTGGGCTGTTTATTGGAGGTACACCATGTATGTGCAAAGATGTTGGGGTATTCCGACCAGGCTGAATATTTGGGGCTAATGTTACCATAATGGGATTAAATCTAGGTATTTGCTGAGCCAAGCCAGAAGTTCCTTTACTGCCCAAGTGAAATCCAAAATGTTGTCCTGGATTGGAAGTCCTAGAAGTATTAGATATGCCAAAGAATCCCTGTGGAACTTGGACTGGAGCAGTCTGTGGTTCTGGATGACACAATTCACTGTTGGACAAGCTGGTTTGAAGGTGTCCATCACTAATACTATGAGTTAAAGTCCTACTTCCATTCATTCTACTTCCTTCTCTTCCATGGAGATTCACATTCTGTGATTGCAAATCCAAATTAAGAGATGTCATGTGATTTCGTAGACTGGAAATGCCGGAATCATCTGAAAAACCAATGTCTCCTTCACCGTAGAGATACTTTGTGCTCTCCTTGGAGAGAACTGCACAACAGGCATCCAAATTATTATTATTCTAGAACAAAATTAAAAACAGGCATCAGTAGAAGTCTCAAAGTTTCATCAGTTATTTAAGAACTTAACAAAATGCTAGCTTCCTGAAATATAAATCTAGTTGAAAACAGGCGAAAGAGGGATAAAGAAGCTCAGAAGAGAAATAATAAAAAATAGTATGCATCTGTGTTATAATTCAAGAAAGAATGATTAAAATACTATGGCTTCAAATCTTATACTCTCCTTGGGAATTAATATCACTGAACTCACTTAGCCGTCTTTCATAAGTATGCGTACACACATGCATCCTCAAATCAGTGTTTGACTCATGGTGACTGCCTGGACAAGTCCCTGCAGTTATATTTCAACATTTTCAGAAGTGGTTTGTCTTTGCTTTCTTCCTAAACCTGTGAGAGAATGACTGACCCAAAGTCACCAACTGGTTTCATGCCTAAAGGAGGACTAAGGTAGAATGCGTAATTCCTGGTTTGTGGCCTGATGCCTACACCAAACTTGTTCTCTTTTTCAAAATAGGTAAACATTAATAAGACAATGAATATTAAAGCTTCATCTTTAATAATTAATATTACTGTTGCTGAGATTACTCATTAAAAAGATTAAGAAACCTTGTATGGATGAACATAATGATAGGCAGAAAACAAGTAGTTAAGGGAGGGGAATATAGTCAATAGATGACAGTACATTTCTATTACAGCCAATTATCTTCATCAATTTTCTCATTAGTAAAAGGATTACCATCTTACTACTTGAAAGATCCATATAGAATGGAATTTGGGTTTGGGCTAAATGCATGATTATTTTTATTTTAAAAGTTATCTCTATATTTTCCTATAAAAAATAAGAACATATTTTCAAAGAGTTGTATCCAGTATCACACTACTTTGGCTGATAGAAGTAAAAATGCAAGACATCTAGAAATTAGCACCAATGCCTGGAAATATGATACATGAAATCTCTTGGATTTACAGGATATTTGTGCATATGTACACAACATTTTAAGTTTGAGTTAAAACTCCATCATTTGAAGAAAAATTAAATGTGTTAAATTTTTAAAATATAGAATGTAGTATTGAAAATACAAAAAAGCTACAGAAATCCTAAACAGTAATTTAATTCGAAAATTATTTTCTGTATTAATAGCTACTAATAATATGGCTACAGAAATTTCCTATTGATAAGTATATAACACACAGCTGAAGAAATCAATTCAGGAAAATGTATACTATTATGAAGCTTCACAAATCGTACAGGGGAGCTCAGAAGGCTAGCCATTTGCAGTGCTGTGATGAGCAGGAATCGAATTTGAAGATTCGATTCAAAATAAAAAAGGTTTAGCACTGATACCACACTAGAACATCAACACTCTACACCGGTGTTTCTTAAACTGTGAGTAATTTGGGCCTATCCTAGGGGTAATGTAGAAATTTGTAATTGCTTATTTGTGAGCTGAACATCCAGTTTAGAATGACCACGCCTGAGATGCTTGAACAAAACAACACTGGATGTTTTTTGTTTTGATATGGGTAATTACATTATTTGAAACTGGGAAAAGAGATAATTGAATCAAACCGTGTAAGGACCACTGTTCTACACAGTCTTAAAATGACTGGGTTTTTCCTTCTTTTGTATCGTCATTCCCAATGCTGCAATGAACAGAAATTGAATTTGAAGAACGAAAAAAGGTTTACCATTGGAAGAGATATGAGAAGAGGGTAAAACCATTCCTTCTCCCCTTTCAACTGGCTAAGTGGACAGCATCGAGCTTCAGGAAACAAAGGATTTTAAAGGGTTATTTTATTATAATAAATCCCCTAGAAGAAAAAATATTCTTCTAACCTACATATGTGTCTGTCCAAGAATAGAATAGCTTCATCAGCCCAATTCTATACCTTTTATATTTTATCAGGCCCTTTCAGCAGAAAAAAGTGAAAGTTGTAAGAAATCCTGGGCCTGCCACTGCTGACTACCTATCACCTGTAGGTATACTGGATGCTGTACTATCAGAGATAAACCATAAATATATGAGGAAAATTATTAACACTATTTGAAATCCTTTTAAATAAATCTTTATGAAACATATTAAGTGTATTTTTAAATTTTGATACACAGCAATTTAAAATAAGATGCAAAGGATTATGCAAAGCAACAAAAACAGAACTAAAAGTATTAAAAGCACACAGAAAGAAAACAAATGGTAATATTCAAACTGGCATAGAAAAATGTATACCACAGAAAATAGACTTAATAAGTTAGCAAAAAAGACTTTATAATTAATTTTCAAAATCAGCACATTAAAATGCTTTCAAATAGTAACAACTAAACACTGACCTGTAACATGCATCTGGACACAACAACTTCAGGTACCTCAGGAAATTTTTGGCGCAGGTCATTTAAAACCTGAAAATCAATTTGCTGGCTTCCTTGGGCCATTCGTATGTTGCCTGATCAGGAAGTTTGTTCAATAGGCAGTTCCCGGCCTTAGTGTGAAATAAAAATCATCTCTTTTGTCCTAGCATTTTCTAAAACAAAACAAAAAAACTTAAGTAAATCAACACATGCATTTGAATACAGCATTCTCACTGTAAGCTTTACATCTATGAAGAACAAAGCAAGTTGCTCAGTCATAACCTCATTTAGCGACTGCTTCAGATACAGACTATTTGCAGTTACAAGGTGATGGAAAAAGTAGGTTTGCCACCAATGCCTGCATTTAGAACAACAAAAGCTTTCAGTGTGGAACTGATTAAGGTCTGGTCAGTTTCAGGTTGCAGCTGGCAGGAGGGTTCTAAGATCACATAATTAAGCTTGTTAACTGGGTTTCAGAGAAGCAGCTTAGGAAGAGATACAGTCGCTTTTTAAGTTGCGTCTCCACTCTATGAGGGCAAAAAAGGAAAACAAATGGGTGAAGCACACAGCACTGTATAAGATAAGAGAATTTAATCTGACTGAGACTGCAGCAACTGGCAATCTTCAGTGCTTCTTAGTCAGTCATATGATCCGCTTATTGACCATTTCACCAGAACTAACTCCAGTCACTCAAGGAGGACTACTTGTAATGTCCATCCTATTGGAAGAAAATCAGCCTTCTTCAATGGCGTATGTTTAACTGTGCTATTAATCCGTTAAAAAGTTCTCATTATGTCTATATTATACTTAAGTATGACACAAAGAAATTAAAGAAGTTATTAGTTCTCTCACATAACTCCTTTGCTTAATTTCTTTGTTAAGCAACTTAGTTCTTGATGAGGCTAAAGAGATAATTCTGATAATAAATATCACATTTTCAATTTAACAGTCACTTGAGGAGAAAGACTATCTGCTAAATCCAAATGTCCATTAAAACTGAATTGATATTTGTATTATCTGCATCCTACCATGGCTATTTTAATGTTTTCACATTATGCAACCTCTTGAGAGTTCTTAGTTTGCAGTAGGATAATAATCTAATGAATAATCATATATAATGTAATTATGCAAATTACATAAACCGATGCAAACAATGTAATATCAATTATATGGACCTATTTATTATATATAAGCAATATATTTTGATGTTTAGTATTGTTTTTTATCCTTAGTTCTGTTCAGGATTCTTTGTAATTTATTAGATATTTTTTATTTCTTTGTATTTCACTGTCTACCTTTTGTATTTTTATTTTTTGAGATCTTGTTAAATATAATAAAATGAAAAAATCAATTGTCTAGAAGTGCTTTGGAGATGAAATACAATTTTATCTGTTACATCCAAACTCCACTAAATGGAGGACAAGAAAAACAAGGGATTACTGTGGTTGCAAGTTTGAAATTCTTTAAGCAGTCTTCAGGTTTTAAACATTTACTACCTGAATCATTACTAAGTGGGGAAAAATACCAATTTTTCCACTATGTTTAATTGAATTAATATTTAATTAAACTAATTTAATTATATTTTATTACTTACAAGTAGTCCTCAACTTTCAACCATTTGTTCAGCGGCCATTCAAAATTACAACAGCATTGAATGACTTGTACCTGAAGTTATGGCTATTGCAGTGCCCTGCAGTCAGATCAACAAAATTTGGGTGCTTGGTAATATGCCCACCCTTACAACTGACTATAGGGACATTGTAATTGCTCTCACCTGCCTATCTCCCTCCCCATCCCACTCCACATGGTCCCTTGGACCTACCTCCTCCTAAGATAGGTCCTACAGGCATTGGGTCTGCTTCCCACCTATTGGGTTCTACACCCTTGGGAGGCACCTTCCCCCCATGCCTTACTTCAATTACCTTTTCCAAAGATCAACTTTCCCAAGGAGAACCAAGTATCCACCATGTGGGCTTCCTATACAAAGGTGCTGTCCAGAAGCAGGTGCCATGTGTGATCCAAGAACTGCAGCTGCTCACAAAATGTCACCTTATAGGATGGCACCACCTGGCCTCTGTATGGGAAGACTGTGCAGCAGATCAGTCAGTTCTCTTCCACAGGCAATCTTTGAAAAAGACAAGTGGAACACAAGACAAGGCATGTGAGGGGGAAGCTCAAGGGTGTGGGACCCAGCTGGGTAGGAAGCGGAACATGGGGTACCTCAGAGGGTGGGACAGGCCCTGGGCAGCCTGGAGCAGGCCATGTGTGAGCTGGGGATGTGCTGCAGTACAGACCTGGTCCTGACCCAGGTCTCCTAAGGCCTCCCCCACCCCGTCATTCTCTGCTCCTTTTAATGACTGGGGAGCAAGGATTGTGGTCATTAAGCAAGGTGATAACATGGTCATCTCACTTAACGATTGGTATGACTTACAACCAAAATTCTGGGCTCAATTGTGGTTGTAAGTCAAAGACTACTTTATTAAGTATTTTACCATGCTTCTGATTAGAAATTTTACCATGCTTCTGATTAGAAAGCTTTCTATAGTTGAAAAGTAAGATCATCCATGTTTCTCTCTCCTACAGAATGAATACATTTCTGAACAATAGATAAGTGAGCAAATATTAGTTCATTAGTAATTTTTTCATGTATATTTGTAACAAGTATGTATAGTTCAAAGCTGCACAATAACTCAATATAATTATCATGACCAAGGTCGATGCGACCACTGATTTTCAAAACAGGCATTTTCTACTTTGAAAATAGGACTGTGCCTACATGCTAGAGTCAGCCCAGCTAGACTACAAGTGCAAGTGAAAACAGCTGTTGTCCACCCCCCCACACATATTTTCAAGAGATGGGGGATGTCCCGGAAGCTGAAGCTTTTCTGGAAAGTTTTGGGGACTTGAATTATATATTTTATTTTGGTTTTATTTGCCTCACTTTTTATATTTATCACATGTTTATATCTTGTTAGCCAAGAATCTTGTGATTGTATCGGTATACAAATTTGATCAATAAATGCAATGTTGTGGTAGTATTGAGGACCTTTTTGTTTTACGAAACACTACTATGAGGATCCTACTGAAGTGGAAGATGTAGTCACAAATATTTTAATATAATAACATTATTCTGCACTACTGAATAAAAACATTGTTTTTTTGTTGGGAGTGCTAACCTTTGTCACAGTCAGCTGATTAAGTGACAAAGCTATTTCTTCCTTGTATATGCTGAATAGAAATCTAAGAAAAATTGTAATCATTTTACATGTAATTTAAAAATAAACTACTGGGAAGTGTTTTACAACTCTTATTTTCAATACCTGGGGAAAACAAAAAGTCATCAGGAAAAGATTACTTTTTTAAAAAAATTGTTTTGCTTCCACACTTCATATCTTTGTGCTGGTCTGAATATAAATTAGTGTAAATAAGCAGCTATCACTTATTATGGCAAACTGCTGCTCAAATAAAACAGCAATCTTTAAAACATAATCTGTAGTTTCAAAAGAAAGAATTTTTTCCACTGACCACATATAATAAAACCACATTTAAGAAATCTCGTTCTAATGACAACTGCTAAAGTCACCACCATTAAGAATTCCAACATATCAATAAAATGATATAGTATAAAAGATCTTCAGTTGAATAATTCTTTGAAAATCAACAAGAAAAAATAATGTTTATATAAGCTACACTTTCAAAAATCAGCAACTAATATGCTGAGTAAATATTTCATTCCAGCTATTAAAATGCCAGTAATCACAATACGTAACCCACAAACATTATTCTGTCTAAAGTACACTGAATCTGGATACCTACATACAGTTTGTAAACAATTATTATTTTTAATGTTTTATGAAAGTTTATAATTGATGAAAATATATAACAAAAATATATATATGAAAATTATAACTATCTTTCGCTTTCGCAACAAAGTTTAAAAAACAGATGCCTGTTTTTTAAACTTTGTTGCGATGCAATTACCCTGGACGAGTGAGAGTCTTCACAGACATATCTTTCGCTTTACATTTCTAAATATTTCAAGTCATTTCTATAACAACAAAATCATTCTGATTATCAAAACCTAGATCAAAGTTTCAAGCAAAAAGTCCAGAAGCAGTTTCAAGTAAAAACAAAACTAGATAGGTTCTTCTCTTTACTTAAAACAGTCAGTTGTGCCATCTCTGCCAACTCCATTGTAAGCAGTGATTATGATGCCTCTATATTCCAGCAACATGATCACACTGTCAATAAACTAAAATATCCATAAGCAAAACATACAAAAGTACATCAAGCACTATTGTACGCTAGCATTTACAGAAGTTTGCAAGTAATCCATGACTTTCTTACCTGATTACTGTGGAATAACATGACCAAGCAAGTATTTGGGCAGTTCAAATACACTGAAAGATTCTGAAATGAAATTATTACCTACAGTGGAACCTTGGATTGTGAGCATCTTGATGCACGAGATTTTAACAAGATGAGAAAAATTTGTTAATAAAATTTCTTTTGGTTGATGAGCGGCAACTTGCAAGATGAGCACCATGCAATTAGCTTGTGTGGGAAATCTCACAAAGATGGTTCTCCTCTCTCGCTGCGTAAACAGCGGGTGAAAGGCCTTCAAAAGAAGGAACTCCTGTGACTCAGACTCTATTCTCCTTCCAGGCAGTCCTCTCCCCCTCCTCTCCTCCCTCTCATGCCAGCCGTGACTGTTCTCAAAGCCTGCGCACACACACAAAACACACAAACCCTCATCGCCTGGAACCATCCAGATCACCCCCTGCTGCCCATCTTTTCTCCCCTCATAGTACGGAGGCAGGTTAAGACAAGAAACATTTTCAAACCACCCAGGAAAGACCCCCGGAAAGACGTTATTGAGGGAAAAGGCCATTTTGCCTTGAGAAGCAGTGGCAGCGCATCCTCTGATCCAGCAGGGGACACTGGACAGCAACTGACCTAGCAGCAGCAGAGGCCAGAATCTGCC
>JANHZU010004246.1:51880-71066 GCA_032468055.1 Acrochordus granulatus
CCTATGATGACAATTACAGGCCTCTCTCATCTTTTTAAGTGGGAGAACTTGCACAATTGGTGGCTGACTAAATCCTTGGGGTCTCAGTATTTCACCTCAGTATTTTACCTGAATCTCTGGATAGACAGGAATCCTAGAAAAATACACTGAAAATAGATTGTACTCATGGTAGGCTACAAGTTTGGTTCATGTTTCCCTGCAATGTATTCAAACCAAGTTAGGATAAGAAAACAAGTAATTTGCACATGGAGTTGTGGACTTGTTCCTCTGTCCCTAATCAGCCATAATTGATTTTGAGCAAGCTAAGCAGAGCCTATTGATATCAGTTCTTGAATCTGAGACCTTCAGGATATCCTGTACCTAGTCTGGGCAGTAAAAGAAAAACATCTCTACTAGAAAAACGCATAGCAAACCACTTTTGCAATGATATCAAAGAAAATGAATGGATGTGATGTGTTCATGTGATAACCAGGATTCAAGATGAATCTGAAGGAGTCTTCACACTTATATTCCCTCTCCATAAGATGCTATCCAGGTTCACATCATGTGGATTATTTTTCAGCAGCTTAATTATCTCCAGATGCTTTTTATCCAGAGATTGACAAAAAAAAATCCCACATGATTCGATTACATATGTGCCTATTTGGAGTTTGAGGAACTTCATGTGGATCAGTCCCCAAACTGCTTACGTAAAATCACCTGCAGCATGATTTTCAACAGAGAAAGAATATTCTTTTAATAATTCTAAAGCAGACTTCCCACGATCTGCATTCTTCCAGATATGCTGTGACTAAAGTTCTCCAAATTCCCTGTCAACTCAGCAATGGGTTACAGCATTTCAGCGAGGCATTATGAGATTTGTAGTGGGAATTCATCTGGAAGTACCAACCTAGGTGAAGTTTGCCCTAAGTTATTTCACATTTATTGTTTATTGGTAATTCCCAAAGCAGCCAAGAGCGACAGAATTAGCATGCTAAAAGAATTCTAACAAGATTTGAACTTTATTTGGATGTCTTAAGATCAAGGGAGGGAACAGCCCTTGCTCACTGTCAAAACAAAACAAAAAAGTAAGTGGTAGGCTGCCAATCAGATTGCAGGAGTCCCTTTCATGTCAAGGCCCAGCATTTTGAGGAAAGCAGATAATTGTAGATAAGATCAGATACTTATGGGCTTTGTTCAAAACAGGCAAGAGGGAGCTAAACTAAAGAATGTGCTAAGCCTGCTCTGCCCAGAGGAAATCTTGTTGCAAGTTAAGCAGCCTCAGACTCACCCCTCCACCATGCCTGCATTTCCTGGGTGGTACGACCTCTTAGCATCACCGCTGCAAGAAAATGAGGAACAGGCTCTGAGCTTACTTCCAGTTCTGAACTGCACTCCCCCCTTGCACTTCCACACCCTCCTCAGAACAGCTGTCCCTGACTGAACTGATGACTGAGCATAGCACTGAATTAAAATCAATGGCACATGTGCAATCTGGTTATTTCTTTCCACTTTCTCTTAAAGTGGGAACTGCACATCTCTCCCTTCAATTCCTACAGGTTTCTGTCAGCACTTTAGCCTGCTTGCACACTGACTACTGCAACAGGTAGTTCTAATGCAAGCAGAGACAAGAACTTTATTGGAAACCTGTATCAGTATAAAATGTGGTTGCTTGTTGCTTATAGCTTATCCCTGTCTACTTTTACTACCTTTGTTTCAAATCGTTGAAATCTGCTCTGAGATAATGGATGGCAGAAGGAAAAAGATATACCCAAGGCACAGTGTGCAAGTGAGAAAAGGCTACTGGACAAGCACACACACGTGCATAAGACGCACACCACATTAAATGGTCTGAAAGTACCATTTCTCCCATCATTTTTATAGTGATAAATTAATTTTTGATTGACTTTCCTTTCCGGCAAAAAAGTTAAATTATCTCCAACTTTGTTACTATAACAAGTATCTCGTTCATCTATTTTCAATTTTATACTTTCCAAGGAATTTGCTGTGGAAGAATGGAAATGGATAGATTTTAACAGCTGGATTTTATATTTCCAATGGGAATTAAACATTATTTGTTTGGGGCTTTTTTGTTCCCAGTAAGTTTGGGAGAGTCTTGGCTACCCAATGCAAACTAACTCTTTGGCAATTTATAAGATTTCCTGTCTAAGTGTGGTGGCCATTAAAATACCCAAGAAAAGAAGGCAATGATGAGGGGTGATTTTGTTTTATAGCTAAATGCACTTTCAACTAAAAAGAAAGAAAGAATAACATTACCTGTGTCCTCATGAAATTACATTCTTGTGGATATGCATTTATTTTCTGGTTTACTGTTGGTTTCCTGCTGCCAAGCAAAAATTTAAAAAGCACCCTTTTCCTTACTGCTAATATCCACATCACAAGGAGTGCAGGAAGTGGGATGGCCATTCTTTTTATACTTGGTCACAATGATCTATACTTTTGATGGATTTGATTCAAACACTTCTGCTTTACACTTTGCATGTGCTGCTGGCTAGTGCTGTTTCTAGCAAAAACTGATCTGGGGATTCCTAACAACATGTTACAATGCAGCTCTCCCTTGTATTCAGGCTAAGTAAGCAGGACACTTTCCCAACAGCTACATGTCTACAGAAGTGGTGAAAGAAAACACTCAGACCACAAATGCATTGAGCAAGGCCAGATGTAGCTCATGAAACGTTGCAAGCAGAGGAAGAAGTAGCAAAGACAAGAACAGTGGCTGAAAGGTGAATCTGCCATAAGACAGAGCTGGATGGAGGCAAGCAAACTTTAAAAAATCTGGTTAATTCCAGATGCTTGAGTACCCTATCTCCACACATGGAGACATACAATAGAGAGTTATAATGCAAAGACATATTTGTGAATCCATTCCAGCTTTCACAACTAGACTACACAGTCTAAAAATCATCTAGACTTCTCCCATCTCTTCAAGTCTCTCCAAAATACATAATTTACCAAACTCAATTCACCCAGTCATGAAAGCAATCTGTTTTAGAAGTGAACAATAAGCTGCCATTATTCAATTTCAGTAATTATAGAATTTCTGACAAATCAGAGAAGTGATTTATCACTATACTTTAATTCTGATGCTAAAGCTGCTACTACACATAGGGGAAAAATAGGCTGAGAATAAATGAATCGAAATAGTAGGGTTTTTTTGCAACGAGGTGAGGAGAAACAGATTATATAATAATCTATGCTGCTGTTTATAGATAAAGAGCATACATCCTCCAAATGCTCTATAGCAATAAGAAGACTTGAGGATTCTACACATTGCAGTTTAGACTGCTAAATTGCTGAAAATGATGCTGGCTGAAAAAAAGGCTCCAGATTTCAACTTCTTCATCATTTTTTTGTCCATAATGAAAGCCTGAAATTTTATTTGAACTGTACTTAGCAGGGTCCCTGATTGGTGGATTCCTTGCCTTTTTGTCCCTGGTGGAATTGTGAGTTGGGGGAAGAGGAAGAAAGAAAATATAAAGAAAACACTAAAGAAGGGGAAAGTGGCAGAACCCCTAAGCCACACGTTGTTTTCTTCAACCTGCCTCAACAGCTGCTGATACAGTTCTACAGAGGAATCACTGAGTCTGTGCTTTGTACATCTATAACTGTCTGGTTGAGTGCCGCAACCATGCAGGACAGGTATAGGACAGGACAGACAACCATGCAGGACAGACTGCAACCATGTAGGACAGGTATAGGACAGGACAGACAACCATGCAGGACAGACTCCAACAAACAGTCAGGACTGCAGAAAGAATAATTGCAGCTAGCCTGCTCTCCATGGAGGACCTGTATATTGAGAGGGTCAAGAGAAGGGCGGAGAGGATATCTGCAGAACCCTCTCAACCTGGACATAATTTGCTTGAACCTCTCCCTCTGTACGGCACTGTAGGGTATTATATACTGAAACAACCAGACATAGGGACAATTTTCCCCCTGTGCCATCATTCGCTGAATACTTGACTCATGCTAAATGACAGGACACAAAGTACTGTACAATGAATTCTAAATTAACCTATTTAAGGTGTATACATATTTATCAGTAGACTGCGGTTCTAATTCTATACTTTATTCTTTTTATGCTGGTTGCATAGTTTGGATGCACACTTTACTGTTGAATACATGATTTTGTTTATGTTATTTCATGTACTGCTGTCTTGCAAGTATATTGAGAGCTGCTGTACCAGAGTCAAATTCCTTGTGTGTCTTTATTGGCCAATCATGCTTGGCCAATTAAGAATCTGAATCTGATGTGCAGCTGAAAAAGACTGGCAGAGATTGCCTTCCTGGTATACTGGGAGCACTCAAGAAATAGTCAGTGAGTGACCTATACTGGTCTTGGAGCAAGCTGGTAGTGCAGATCAGCCTTTAGCCTCATGGAGTTTCTTCCAAGCTACTGTCTTACACTTTTCTTTGCTACTCTGTTAGAACATTTACAAAAAGTTCCTTATTAGAAGTGAGCCACCTGGGAGAAATGATCATTATCATGAAGTTTATCAAAATGAAATCATTGGCTCAGTACCTGTGTGCTGCAGATATAAACAAGGCAAACTCTGCACTAAGGTTTATTAGAATAGGATTACAAACAGAACTGTCAATAATATGATTTCATCTATTCCAAGTCTATAGTTATAGTTGCTCCTGAAAGTTGGTATATTATTCCTTGGAGGAAAAGGTGAAGTATTTAGCTACAATATTAGAACTAATCTATAATTGATTTTGTTTCAAACAATGTTGTTTGGTGGGTGGAGGGGTGGGACTTGTGGGATGTTTTTAAAGTAATGGAGTAAGTGGAAACAGAAATGTTTCTTTTTTTCTCTCATAATAAAAGAAATTCCAAAATTTAGATCATTCAGTTTAGGAGTAGATTCTGTGCAGAAAAAAACATTTATTCACACAGTGCTTTTCAAACCTTTTTATTGTGAATGTGATGGTGACCAGGGATTTGATGTCTGTCAAAGGCATCAAATAGATTGAGGACGGTTATAGATTTATTAGTCTATTAGACATGATGATTACAGTAAGCCTAAAGGTACACAGATACCTTTTAATACCAGTTTGGTGTGTGTACCTGCGGGTGTAACAATTTGAGATAACTGCGCTTTCAATGTTTTCTTTGTGGCCTCCAAAAAAACCATCCAAATGGGTGGATGTCGTACTAAGTAAACAAGATGTAGTACTAAGCAGATCTTTAATCTCATAAAACTCTTCTCACATACTTTAGATCTTGTTCACTTCTTCTATTGGCTATTTCAAGAAACTAAAAAATAGGAGCTCTACAATCTGCTCTTCAATCAATGTACTGAAATATTCAGCACCTTGTGACTGATGTATTAGGAACCATACAGATGAAAAATGAATTGCATATTAGTTTATATAAAAAATTCTTTGCACTGAAATTCAGTTAAGCAAAATACAGTAAGAACAGGAAAGAGACATGGGTAAGAGCAGCATCAATGAAACAAGAAGACATTTTTTTAATATCTTACAGCATACAAATAATTAACAAATGTTATTTATTTCAAGCTGCATGGATTCTGTCCTTCCACACTGGATTTCCTCCCTCCATACTGTTACAGGTCAGAGAATATCTGCATGTGGAGTTCACAAAGGACAATCCTTCCCTGAATCTGATTTTTCTGATGGGCAGGAGAATCTCAATGTCTTTTCTCCCCTGAATCCTCTCTCCTAGGTTGCTACAGGCTGTCTTGCAGATACTGTAGTCCCTACACCAAAGCACAGCATTCTGCAAAAATATTCAGAAGAGCCCTTTCCTTGAAATACTACTTTTCTGTGTGCAGATAACCTTTTGTGTTCTGCTGGAATAATATTCAAATTTATATATCCACTTGTTCAAATCAACATGCATCTGGCATTAAAATCCAGAAGAAATTTGATCACTTGGCTTTATTGAATATATAGATTGACTCGTGAGGGGCAATATTTGCAAAATTCATCCTTAAAATTACTTATCAACTCAGAGCCACCAGCACTGGGCTAACATTGTTGGGTTTGTACCAGGATCTGCAGTGATTGTTCATGCCACAATAGATGTGGACTGATAAACCCCAGAGACATAGGATCCCTTCCTTATCTGTACAACCAGCAAAGCTAAGAAGACAGAAGACCAGCCAGCTCCACTTAAAACTTTGTTCTTTCTTCTGGATGTTAGGAGACTAGGTGTTAGGTATGAAGGATCAGGCTTAGCAAGTGCAGCTCTAGCTAACAGATTTATCGATGCTACAATGTCACAAAAATTTATCTAACTGCCTGTTGAACATTTGCACGCCTGCAATAATGCTAACAGGTCCTCACAAGGAGTTGGGATCAAGGCTGATCCCTCTTTTCACCTCTGGCTCTACCCTTCCTTCTCCCACATCAGGCCTGGATGGAAAGCAAACCAGTAGCATCTTATCCAATGCACAACTCCCAGTCATGATTATCACTGCTTCACCTGTATTCATCATGGGAATTTATATTGGTGTATTTTCAGTCATATATTTCAGTTACTTACACCAGTGTTCACGCAACGCATATTACATTTAAGCACTTTTATAAAAAGGAAAGTATTCTCCTTAACAACCTATTAAATGTAAGTCTCTCCAATTACTTTTCCAAATAAAGTGTAGTTCTCATGTAGAACTGCAAAAACATACAGTATGTTTACATCATCTAAAGTGTACTGCTGATATCAAGTGTTTCCTGTATTTATCTTTTGTAGTAAAGTGGCTACTAAACAATCTAATGAAAGCAGGGTTGAAGGAGAAAGCTGTCTTTGAGTAGCTTGGAAAATACAGAGAAATTAGAGCAAGTGTATTTTGAAATCAGTCTTGTGGTTGCAGCTGAAAAGTGAAGTACATTCACACTTTTTCATCTGTAACTATTTTTGTGAAAAAGGCCCCATTGGTTTCCAGAAAACTTACCATAGTAAGAAAGAACTTCC
Source organism: Acrochordus granulatus (assembly GCA_032468055.1). Classification (NCBI taxonomy): domain Eukaryota; kingdom Metazoa; phylum Chordata; class Lepidosauria; order Squamata; family Acrochordidae; genus Acrochordus; species Acrochordus granulatus. Next base: position 58,824 of record JANHZU010004246.1, read on the forward strand.
TTTTTAGATGATTCTCACTAACATTAGCAAGCAACCATGTGCTAGTAACTGAAGTATACATTAGCAGTGATCAGAAAGTTTTGGGTTGTTCTAGCATATATTAATTCATTTTATGATAGATTCAGTGGAACCTCACAAAACAAGCAAACAAATTAATAAACTTTATTCCGCTAGACAAGTGGCAACTCACAAGACAAGCAAACTGTGCAATAACTACGCGTCATCAATCAGTGTGCTCTGTATTTCCCGTTCAGGCAGCAACTGCGTGAGAGTTCTACTGATGCTGCCACATGCAGTTTACTCCATTAGTGTCCAGGCAGCAACCACACGCGAGTTCTGCTGATGCTGCCACGTGCAGTTTACTCCATTACTGTCCGTGTGCTGTACTGTGAGACGTTGCTGAAGGAAAAGGGAAAAGGCCCTTTTGCCTCGAGTGGCGGCGGCAGCGGATCCTCCGAGCCAGCAGTGGGTGCCAGACAGCAGCTGGCCTAGCAGCAGCCAAGGCCAGAATCTGCCTGGAAGTAGATCCATGAGTGCTGGTTAGTTTGTTCTATTTCTGCTTTATATTGTGTGTTAATCATTGTTACTTGTTTCAGATGTCAGGGACAATCATTTCTATGACAAATTCCATTGAAAATGATTTTTTTGTGAATATTTTTGGGTGCATGGAATGGATCGTCTGACTTTTCATTGTTTCCTATGGGAAACCTCGTTTCGCTTTAAGAGCATTTCGGACTAAGAGCGTTCTTCTGGAATGGATTAGTCTTGTCTTGTGAGGTTCTACTGTATGTCTGCATTTTTTATTTATTTTTATTTATTTATTTATTAAATTTATATACCACCGAAATCCAAAGACTTTTTCCTTTTCAGTAGCAATTTGTTCATGCAAATTAGTGTATTTTTTCCAAATGATATTGCTTTGTGTAAAAAGTTTTTATCTTTCAACAAAATCAAATGTAACTTACATACAAAACAAAAAGCAAAACAATAAAACAATGACAAAAACAAAAAGAACAAAATCTAAAATACAAATACATACACCCCCCAAAAACCCTCATTATTCATACATATTAATATTTGTCCATAAATCAATGCAAAAAGAAACAAAATTATGTTCTGCTCTCTCAATCCATTCAAAACCATATAGATATACACATTTCCTGTATATCTATATTTTAATTATTCTAATTTTTGATCTTTGCAATATTGCATCTAAACATATCAATTTATCCCAAAATCATCAAGTCAATCCACAAAGATCTTTTATTCTAGTTCACCAGCAGAAAGTTCCAGAGTGACTTCTAAACAATTAGAAACTTCTTTAAGTTGTCTTCCCTCAGAAGGATTCGCAGTATAAACATCTTTCAGTCTTTGTCTCATCTCACTCCTGTAAAAAGTTTCATGTGGATAAAGCACAGCAGAATCTTTACTGGCAGAGTCTAAGACATAGTAAACAACCATTCTCCATACACAGTCCACAGCACGCTAAAAACTCACCTATCAAAACAATCTTTAAAGACTTAATTAATGAATTTAGATTTAAAATTCCATACCTCAAACAAACATATCTCCTGAATCCCAGGTCATCCTCAAAAATCTGACTGAAATTTCTCTTAACAAAATTAGATCTTTGCTCACCATTACACAATTTCTTTGGAGATTTTTTTTTCATATTTGTTCTTACAAAACTGGATTACAATATCCCTAAACAAATGTCCTTCTTCTGCAAGAGGTAAATTCATTCCATCTAACTCCATCTATCTAACTGACTAATCATTCCATCTTTATTTATTCCTGTTTGCTCCTGGAACCTCCCCAGTCTGAAAAAAATATTTTCACTGGGAACTTTACCTCTCTAACTCCTACACTGAAGGTTCCTCTATTTGTATGGATTCAATCCCAGAGTAATTCATTTTATGATTTTCAGCTTCTAACTTTTGTTCCATTTTTTCAATTTTCCGCTCTATTTTTCCTTCTAAAAATAGATATATTTTCTATGTATTTTTCTCAAACATCTCCGCAAATTCCTACCCCACACTTCCATTCTAGCCTCTATATTTTCATTAAGTTTCCAAATTTCACCCAAAATTTGCCTCATCATCTTTTTTTATAGCCGTCTCTCCTTTTCTAATACATTGAGAGAAAGGAAGAAAATAAAAAAGTTGCATGACAGTGTCAGTCTTTTAGTTTAGATGAAGAGTTAATTCAGCAGATCCAATCACATCATGTGCCACTTTTGTCAGTTATCAACCAATCATCAGTGAAGAAAATGATAAACCATGAATAATCAAAATGAAGATGGAAAAATAGACTCCTCACTTTAATGATGCAGCTCAAAATACACAATGCATTGGGCTTTTGATTTGAAGTGATCCTTGTCCAATTTGCAAAATTACAGGCACACCAACATTCCAACCACTTTTCAGTTCCATGCCCCTCTTCATGTATACATAAGGAGCATAAATTGTCACTCCCGCTTCCTTGCCACAATAAAAATTCTAAAAATAGATAAGTCTTTCAGTAAATTCTTAAAATATAGTAATTTAGCAGAGGGAAAATAAAATCCAGACAGAGCTGAGCCCTTAGCATTCCAGAAATAATACAAGAAGAAAAAAAGCAAAATAGTAAACAAAGAAAAAGCTAAGACCAGGTCAGCATCACTAGATTAAAAGAGAAAAGGTGGACTTGCTGTGATCCCCATTCTCCAATCGAAGAATGGAGGCAGCTGCATATCATCCAAGGTGATTCCCAAGAGATCCTTTTCGAATCTGAAGGACTTCAGGAGCTTAAGGCAACTCTTCCAGTTGCCTTTCAGTTCAAGTTATGTGCCTGAGCTATTTACAACATCATGCCTGGTGGGTGTGTCCGAATTACATCATTTGATGATAAGACAATTGAACAATGGATATCCCAGACATGAGGAAAGTTGGAGTGCATTGCATGATAAAGAAACCCTTTGCTAATGTCCGTGATATGTCTCATGACCATAACTCCCATAATTCCCAACCTGATCCAATAAGCCCCAGTCAATATGGCTAATGATCAGAGATTATAGTCATTACAATCCAGCAACATTTTGACAAGAGGTTCCTCAAGCAATATTAATTCATTATTCAGATTAACCATTTCAAAAACTGTGAGTGGGTGGTGAAAAACCTTTTGTGCTAAAAGACCTTTTTACCTCTTGTCCTCTTCACCTCTTTTTTTCAATGCCTCAGGACAGAATCCTGGCTTATATTTATATTTCTCTTCTAACAGAAATATCTGGAAACTGCTGTCAAAAAAAGGAAAAAAAAACTTGATGCCACAAGGGAGGGGGAAGGAAAAAAGAATGTGAAAACAATTGAGGCAAACCTTTTGTGTGAGATATTTGAGCACAGTTAGTTTTTCCTACCAGTAAATGTTAGTTACTGACACCCATTTTTTCAGCTCTCTGAACAGTGGAAATAAAGTACTATATTATTATTGTAGGAAAAAATATATTGACGAGGATAAAATGAAGTATATTACCATTCCAGCTGGTCTTTTTCATATAGTTTACTAATAAAATAGTGACTTAATTCAGGAGGAGCTATTTCAGTGAACTACATTTGGTCTATGTTTTCCTTTTGTGGCAGAAGATAGATATTTTCCATCATACTATTTCCCAAATATGTTCTTTGACAGCACTTTGAGGTAATTTGCTACTATGCAACCACAATTGCTGCCAGAATGTAGCTCTGATGCAGTGTGGTTAGCTCAAAAAGGAGTAAGACTAACACCAGGTCTGGAAGGGCCACCAACCAAGTGATATCTGCTGAAATCTCCACTTCCCAAATGCATGTTGAGAAAGCAGGTCCAACTGATGTTGTTCTTGAAAACAGTACAAGAGAGCAACCCTCCAATTCCATCACAAAAGCAAACAGGACAATGTAACACCTTAAAGTAGCAGGGTAGTTTAAGGGCAGCCTTTGTGTAGCACACTCCTCATCCCACTTCAAAGAGGAAAACTCAAGATATTCAGAAGATCTATCACTGCTGTCCTACTGCCTTCAGCATCAACCATCTATGGCATTTGTCTTCCTCTGCCTCATACATAAGTGATCTTCCCTTCCTTTAGTTATATATAGATATGAGGAAGAAAGAACAGCAAATGTAGCCATTCTGTTTCTGTGATAACCCTATAGACCAGAGGACAAGGGGAAGATTGAAGTCTTTTCCTTTGTCTGCATAGCTAAGGATAAATACCCATTACCTGGTGGGTGGCAGATGAACAGGCATCAGTTTAGTTCCTAGAACAAACAGTGACTTTTTTTCATCTTGTTGGTGAACTAACTGCAGTATGAATAAAAGAGACATGCTATTTGGACATTAAAGTGAACTTGATAAAGGTGCAGAGAGGTTTCGGAACAATTATGAAGCTCTTCAGCATCAAAACTTCATTTGACATTGATTCTTGTAGAGATGTATAGAGGCAGTCCCGAAGGATTTCAGCAGCTGTTAAATCAACACCATCTTAGTTCTGGAAGGAAGGGAGGGAATGAGACAGAAACTCAAGACTGTCCTTGCTTGATTCTCTTTTGTGTAAGACGGGAGGACTCAGGATCTCTTACAGGCTTTCAAGATTCTTCCTTACAATTTCTCATGGAGGAGAATGCAGTTAAGTTTTCATTTTAAGTTTTTGCAATCCTCAGATTCCAATGTCAGTAGCTAGTTCCCATCAATAGTAGTGCTGCCTGCCTTACTAGTTGCAAATGGAATAAAACCAGAGGATTGGCCAGCATGCTGGTCAGTGCAACTTTCATGAATGTTTGAGCAAGAGACACTGTTTTGCAGCTGTTTGGTCAAGTGCAACATGAAACAATGGCTTATGCACCTAGAAACAATGAATGGATGACAGAAGTAGTGACTATGCAAGCAGAAGGTAGAAACTAACTAAGTCAGGTGTTACCATTTTCAGGCAGACCAAACCAATTGTTTTAGGGGGAGGATAGTCTTTCAATTTCTATTCCCAGCATTTCTCTCTGTAGGAAGACATCATTTTGTATAACACTTAAAATCATCTTTGGCATTTGGATGCTCTTGAGGATATTCTCTTATTAGCAGTCTTATATCAACATTTACCTACTGGTCCAATTCATTTTTGTAGCGAGAATAAGGCAACAATGATTTGCTTCAGACTACAAAATAATGCAAAATCCTGAAATCTGCACGCAAGTATCTGAGTTCATATAAAAGCAGCAGAAAGAAAGCTTTTGGCCTCACCTGTATATCATATCATGGTGGCAATATTAATATATTATTAGACTTTTTAACAGTAACTCTGAGCATCCAGGCTATGTCAAATGCAGATGCAACTGATATCCCCCAGAACTAAAAAATCACATTTCTGTTAAGTTAAAACACCCTATTGATATTTACACTGAGAATCCCTAGAGTTAAAGGTAGACTAGACAGAATATATAAATTTTCTTTCTGAAGATGAGAGGCTAGATTCAGACAGGAAATTAAACAAATACACAAACCATTAAGGAAGGACTGCTTTCCTGGTTCTGCTGTCTTGCATAATGCTGTTTGGATGCTGCAAAATGACAGCAGCAAGATCAACTCTATTTATGTTCTGCCTCATTCAGCATGAGGCTGACAACATAAATTTTCTCCATTTGCTAACATTTTATTGCATAGAAAGGAAAGTTGAATGGGTGAGAAAAATAACATACTACTACCTCAGTTAACTCAGTTATCTGTTTCAGTTAACAGATGTTTTAAAAACCACTCCATATCTAATACTTACATCCATCAACCTAAAATATATTTACTTAATGGTCCTTAAAGCTAATCTCAACGTATGTCTAGTCTATTATATGTTGGCAGATACTTTGTTTTATTGAACAGCATGGTACACTATGCATTATTGTTACCCACTTGAATATCATATCTCAGCTAGTTTATGATGTTTAAATAATGTGGTGTGCGCGCGTGTGTGTAAAAGATTCCTTTCTCACTCCTATGGGTGGTCTGTGTCTTTCTCAATTTTGACGACTTTGGCCTTTATTTTCCACATGTTCTCTAGTTCTTCCTTCAGATCCTGGTACTTCTCTAGCTTCTCAGACTTCTGCCTGATGTTGTTGTCAGTTAGCACCATTACACCTATCACCACTGCTATCTTCTAGTCCTTGTCTATTACCACAGTGTTGATTGCTTGGCTAGTACCTGCCTATCTAATTATCTAATTTTTTAAAATAAAATGTGAAGATACTTTTCCAAACTCTTTTCATCTATCTGAAAAATAAGCCAGAAATACCAGTACAGGACTGCAGGGCATTAAGCTTTCTATTAATTTTTATGACAATTGCCAGGATATTTGCAAGTATAATTGTTGGTATACATGTATCTTCAAATTGCTGACATTTATAATATTGAAAATTTGATAGAATTTGTAATGTACAAATGCCATATAAGAGGCAACTTATGAACTAGTACTCCATTTCCTAATTGGTAAAACCATTGTTTAGACTGAAACAAAGCAAATTAATTACACTTAATTCTGCCCAAGTATGGTCAAATAACCAAATGAAAGATGGATCTTCTGGAGGATGTTGTATCTTGGTTATATGCTGTGTAAATATTAAATGATGTTTTGAATTATCCCAGATTATAACAATTGATATACCAATTCCTTGCAGTTTTGGTTATTCTTTTTTTAATCGTTATTAATGGAACCACCACTGGTTCTTGTAATAACTGATTATAGCAAGATGTCCATTCATGCAGACATGGCCTATTTCTTATGCCATTCTCCTTTTATGTTTATTTGCTCATTTGACTTTTATTCTGCTTCATTCAGACTTGACTGTGATTGTTAAAATATATGAAAGGAAATTGAAACATGCATTTTTGCTATGACTGGTTATGTAGGTGCTCATTTAATCTGAGAGAAATTCCTTTCTCCAAATGTGATGCTCAATCCACATATTAGCAGGAAACAACTTCTGTTTTCTTCCAATATCTGTCACATTGGACAGAACGTCCTGTCCCAGTTGACTACAATTACTCAATTGTTCTTGATAGCACCTAGCTACTTTGTCTAGGCAAGAAGCTAAGCAAGGTCAGACTTCCTAATATTTGGAGGGGAATTTTACAGGGAATTCCAGGACTGTTGGCTAACCTAAAAAGCTGAATAAACATCACAAAAAGCAAAAATGGCAAAACACCTCCATATTGTTATTGGTGCTAAGAAAAGTACATGGTCACATCCACAGTATCAACAAAAGTCAAGATAAACTTGAAGGGGGCTTTCTCTAATTTAATAGAATAAAAAAAATAAAGTTACTTTAAATATATTTACCAAACTCTACCTTCAGTTCAGGATTGTTTTTAGCCTACTGTGAGTTTGGGAGAAAACAAGCCAATATTTCTGTATTTTTAGTGGTTAAACATATTATTTATATTCTTCATCTAAATTGTTAACCAGCTTAAATTTAAAGCTAATAGACAATTTGTAGTTTTTCTGCTGTATCTGTGTTCTTATTTAGCTCTATGTGTTTTCTTCTTTTAGGTTGTTCCCATAGCTTTTTAAATTTTATCCATCTTAATCATGATTTCTGAGATTGGTAGGATATAGTATCTGTAAGGAGGTTCATATTCCACTTTATTTGTACATTCCTTTTTGTTTTTTTAAGAATTAATTTCTTTATATAGTTAAGTCTGACCATATTTTTCTACTTTAGGATTTTCCAATGGTTCACAGAGCAGTGTATTAAATTGCCATAGCGACATTAAATGTAGCAGTCATACTCAACCTGAAAGAAGCAAAGTAAATCGGGAACAGATTTCTTAACTGGATAATTGATCAACTTTTCTTTGATAAATCTGATATCTGATTGCACCAATGTAATGTGCCTATATTTAAGTTGCAAAGTAGGGCAGGTAAGGCAACTGATAATGTTTTAAAATATCTTCAAATTATTTACTTAAGAACCTGAAACTGTTGCCCTCTCTCCTGACATTAATTTAAAAACACCTTAAACCATTTCTGGAGAAGGGAGCAGGCTAGGGCACAAATGGGGAACTATAAGAATAGTTTCTGTTGCATTTTACATTTAAGCACATTCCATGCATTTCTGTTTCAAGGATAATGGCCCGGGAGAGAGAAGCTGGCCGAAAGGGCATCTAGTATGCTGGCTCAAAGGAGCCTATTCATTTCCTTGGAATGGCTTTTCATTCAGAGAGGCTTATTAATCTTTACAACAACCAATCTCTAAGTGAATAGTTCAGAAGTCAGCTTTCATGATTTCTGTAGTTTCTGAAGAACCTGTTGGAACTGCTGATGCTAACCGTTTAGAAAACAGTACAGTGCAGAGTTCAAAATATCTGCCATTCTCTATCAAATATTGCAGTGGGTACATTTATATCACACTGGTAATTTTCCAGTTCCAATGATCCATACACCCGATTCTCACAAAGAGCAAAAATAGATAACATTCAACTTATTAGGATCAACAAAACTGCTTTCCCCTATAGTGATCATTACTTTTCAGTACTTCATATAATTTCTAGAACATGGTAAACTTTAATCAAGGATGCCCATAGAATAGTGGGTCAGAACAAAACAAGACAGTAGATGGATTACTGTGATGCAAGTTCTCCCCCTTTTGACATAGGTGTGATATTGTCACATGAACAAAAAAGGTAGAGTTTGCAATGGGACAGTCCCTCGTCTTGACTATGTGGACTCCCCTTCAGACACCACTGGGTTTAATAAAGATGGAATGAAGTCTTTAGCTTCTAACTGGAAAAATAGAATTGATATAAGATTATTCTGATGATTATAACTTGTACCCTGTGCCATTATTTATATAGCTTGGGTTTAAAAACATGCATAAATCATGAGACATTTCTGTATAGAGTTGCAATGTCACTGGCATTGTTCTTGTCCCATGTTTGTTTAATTTATGGATGTAAAACTCAATAAAATGAAGAAATCATCAGTAGAAAGTAAACATTGAATTATGACAATAACCTGTCTTCCATCTTAAAGAAAAGGCATAGAATGGACATTAGTTCTTATTCCTCCTTATTTCATTAATTTATTCTTCCTTTACATAAATGGTAGGATGTCTTGTGCTGGTTTACTTTATCAAAGAAAGTTTGGAAAATAATGAACATGTACATTTAAAAAAATCTGATGTACAGGGGCTAAAAGTTTATATGTCAGTGTTTACTTGTCTGTGTTGCCTTTCTTACAGTATCTAGAACAGTTTGGGTATTGTTGTTCAGTCACAGAGTCATGTACAATTCTTCACGGAATGCCAGGTCTCCCTGTCCTGCATGGGCTCCTGGAATCCACCCAGATCCATGCCCATCACATCCATGATGGTGTCTAACCATCTCATCCTCTGCTGTCCTCTTCTCCTTTTGCCTTCAATCTTTCTCAACATCATAGTCTTCTCCAATGAGTCTTCTCTTTGCATTATGTGGCCAAAGTATTTGAGCTTCAGCTTCAATATCTGTCCTTCCAATGACCAATCAGGGTTGATTTCTTTTAGAAAGAACACTTCGTATTCATAGAGAAATGAAGCAGTTCCTTAAGAAACATTACTTCCAAAACAAAATCAGTTCAGCCCCCAGCAGGTCCAAAGAGCTAAGGAGGTAATCCCTAGTTACTTTCTCTTTTTTGTTTGATTTCCAGGAAATAGTGCATATTCCATTCAATTAGTCAGCAGACCAGGTTTGGAAGCTTCATCTAGGCCAAATAGCCCATTGTTCAATTTGGAATTGCTCATTCATCTGTGTCTGGGCTACATTAATGCAAGTTTTGAAGATAATCTGGAGTTCCTATCCTAGAAATGGCAGTACTAGTTCATCTTCACCAAATGATTGTCTGAGTTAGTCAATCTGGCACTCTTTCTCTCTCAAAGATGTTATTTTCATCCCATAGGATGTGTACTTTCACTGCTGAGAAAGCTGGATCTCTCTGAATGCGCAGAGCATCTTGGTATGCAACAATGGGGTTGTCTTGCTTGTAACTAGTTGCTTTCTTTCAGATTATTATGTTTTCACTGAAGTGGTACCACATCCTTTGTGTCAGTCTCTTGCTTAGGTATAGAAAGCAGCAAGAGAACTCTACCTAGTAACTGATGTGAGAGCCATTTGGGTAGAGTGGTTAAAGACATGAGGCTAGAAACTGGTTGATTATGAGTTCTAGTCCCACTTCAGGCACAAAGCAAATTGACGTAACTTTGGGCTAGTTATTCTCTCTTAGCCCTAGGAAGCAGGCAATGGCAATCATTTATTTATTTGCATGCCTTTATTATTTTTATAAATAACTCAAGGCAGCAAACATACATTAATATTCCTTCCTCCTTTTTTCCCTACAATGACAACCTTGTGAGGTGAACTGGGCTGAGAGAGAGTGACTGGCCCAAGGTTACTCAACCAGCTTTCATGTCTAAGGTGGAAGTAGAACTCACAGTCTCCTGGTTTCTATCTTGGTGCCAACCATTGGCTGAAGAGACAGAGGCTTGATAAGGGAAATAAAAAGATATTCCAGCTTGGAGCCCATTCAGGGGAGGAAATTTTCAGATCAAAGTCTTAGGTCTATATTTGCCATTTCCCAGGGGAAGGCAGACAGTCTAGCAAGATTCTTGTAAACTAGTGATCAACAATAATTTGATCCATTCTCAGAGCTATTCTGGTTGCTTGCGCCTAACAGTGCCTTCACCACTAAATAAAACTAGCATTCACTTCTGAAAATATCTCAGGAACTAGTCCAGGCAGTCTCCATGAGTCAACAGTGATTCAAAGTTTTGTGTGTGCACATGCTCTTGTAACATGAAAGTAGTTCTCATTAATTTGGTTCCCTCCAGATGCATAGAATTCACAACATTCTCAACCACATACAGATTTATATGATAGCAATAATATAACAATTTGAAAATGGAAACATGGATTGTCACGGGAAATATACAGTACATCACACCATTATGTAGCACAGTAAGAGTTGAAACAAAATAAATACATTACAAAGAAGGAAATACAAACTGATAAAAGATTATAGTGATTGAAAGAGACCCTCAGATATTCCTTAAGTATTCTTGCTGTGATAGTATAAAGCAAATTGGGAAAATGTGACGATGTTTAACTATACAAGTAGTCCTTATTTAGCGACTACAACTGGGTCCAGGAACTCAATCATTAAGTCACTTAGTAAAATCATGACACTTATGGATCTTGCTTCAGCTTTCTGCAAAGGTCATAAATGTGTGGATTGGTTGTAAAGTTATTTATTCATCACTGTGAACCATCCCTAAACAAGTCAGTTGCTAAATGAGGATTATCTATGTAATGGAAGCAGACCTCCCACCAAAAATCTATTAATCCTGGAAAACGATGCTCCTGCTGAGATGACAGCTGAGTTGGAAATGGCATCAGAAGGGCTGGTAGCAGCAGTCATGACAGTATTTACAGCTACAGCTCTCATTGGGAACCCAAGCTGGGCTACAAAAAGCTTGATGATCACTAAACATAGCAGGAAAGAGATTCAGAAGAGAGTAGCTGTTTTCTATAATCCAGTATTCATCTGGAGATCTGTAGCCGAGATATTGTAGATCCACCTCTTACAATCCGGTTTGTTAAAGAAGTGGCGGGAGAGAGGTGCCATGTAAGTTCTCAAGGTGACAGTCGCCTCCCCATCTTCAAAATATTTGTGCTATTGGAAGCGTCTGTCACCCTGTAAATCAAGTGGATTCAAGGGGAAGAAGGTGGTCATTTTGATTCCAGACAGTTTTGGGCTTTAAAGCTCTTAACTCAGACCTTGAACTGTGTTGAGAACTGCACAAGAAACCCTTGCAGCTGGAAGAAAGACAGTATTGTGTGCTCTCTTGTCCTAATTGCAACGCAAACTCTAGCAACTGCAAGTAGAGAAGGCTGATGATTGAAAATAGCCCCTGGGCTTCTCAGAGGAGGTGGATTGGCAAAGAGACGCATAATATTGGAAGGGACTGTGAAAAGGGCCACAGCCTGAAAAATAAATTGCATCATCTTTCTGCACCAGTGCAGAAAATAAAGAAACAAACAATGCATTCTAATGATTTTAATTCTGCTTATTTAAGAATATGAAATTTTATCAGTCTACTGCACCCTGGCAAATCCCACACTGGCTGATACTTCTGAGAGGTGAAGAGTAACACCTCCAAAAGGCAGTAGTTGGAGGTAAACTGATGTAAATCACCCATAAATCTTTCTTTTTTGAAGTACCTTTTA
>JANHZU010004246.1:134810-150159 GCA_032468055.1 Acrochordus granulatus
ACAGCATAGTCAGTGTGATGGGTGTGAGCTTGGGAAGACTCCGGGAGGCAGTGCAGGACAGGGGGGCCTGGCGTAATACAGTCCATGAGGTTGCAAAGAGTCAGACACAACTAAGCGACTGAACAACAACCATGTATACATATAATAAAAACCAATGAAATCAGCACATAGAAGTAAATATATGATCAGGATTGTAATATTAAGTTAGAATTAAATAGAAAAAATGAGTAAGCTAAATATAATTAAAAAAAATTCTTATCAAGCAATAAAGATTCTGAATAATCTATCTCAGCTTCTTTATCAGCTTCAGAAGATAATAAGAAATTTCAGAAGAATTAATCTGATCTGTTAACTGATCTATTAATAAATTCTTAATTTATTAACACATTCTTATCTTGACATTCTGCATACAGAACTACAATTTTTTTAAAATAACAAAATTCACAGGATAATGTTCATGCTAAATACTTTGATTTTATAGGATTTTATCATATAATAAATCTATTCTGAGATTCGATAAGTGCAAAATCTCAAACCACTTCTTTATTGGTGCCAAGAAAACTACATACCTCAACTATGTGGAGTTGAGATAGTCTAAAGAGAGATTGAATTTAATTTTTACACTGTTACAAACTGAGAAAAAGAATATACATGAGACTAATAGTGGAAAATTTGATATGTTATTTCTGCTTAGAACTTTTGCAAGATTTCTAATTATTCTTCTTTATCATTCTTCCTCCATTGGGACAAGCTCTGAGCATTAGAGCAGACAAGAATAATTATGTGAATTAAGACTGAACAGCCAAATTTATCCCAATTTTATTGCAATGATATGACATTAGTTATTAAGTGGAACATGAATGGTCTTTCAAATTAGTAAGTATTTAAGGACAAATAATGTTATTCAAAATATTTCTTGATGTACACATAATCAATCCTTTAAAAATAAAGCAGAAATAGTAATGCTTATAGATAACAGTAAGTTTTGCATAAAGCACAATTGATTTAACTGCATTCAAAATACTTTTAAACTAGTTGATGACTACTGATCATTGTACGAAAATAAACTCATGCATATATTTTTGTTGCATGTTTGTTCTAACAAGGGTCTACAGTATTATAAAGTCAAATTAAAAATGATAAAATTAAATTATATAATTTATATTATGTAATAAGATAATGTGATTCAGATGAACTAAAACTGCAATCAGCACCAATCAGAAAGGCTAACAAGAAAGAGGAGAACTCAAGTCCAAAACATTTAGAAGGCACCACAATAGAGTAAACTAAACAAAGTAGAATGCTGCTTCAAATAAAAAAATATTAAAAATCAAGAGAAATACACACATTTTCTCTGTCCATCTAAAAGTAACCCCAAACACAGTTCAGTTGTTCGTTCTGAGAGGTGATACTGAAAATGAGGATGATAATTAAGTTTAAATCCCTTACTTATGGGAAATTTTCCCTGTTCTTTCTTCTGTTCTAAAGCCAATTTTTAAAATTGTTTATAAGATTCCAAATATATTTGTGAAAATATTTCACGACTCCCAACTCTGCCTTTCCGATGGGGAAAAAATGGCATTACTTACCATGACATATTATTTGTAAACTATAGTGGCAAGAGAATGGAACAGCTGAACAGAATTTGGTTGACTGTAATATAACGTACAATGCATCTCACCTTATGAGGGGGTGGCCCATGATCATCTAAGTAAGTGGAATTTCCTAGAAACAAACAAAAAATTGCATTAAATACTTTAATGTAACAAAATTAAACAAGTTGCAAATATTTTATTTATGTTTATCAAATTTCTGTACTTCCCATCAGACTTGCAATATATTAAATATTACTAATTACTATACTTAGGAGTACAGTGGCCTAGTGGTTAAGACACTGGGCTTGTTGGCTGGAAGGTCAGCAGCCTGAGTTTGAGACCAAGATTCTCAATAACAGGATGAGCTCCCATTATTTTCCCCAGCTCCTGCCAATCTAGCAATTCGAAAGCATGCAAAATACAAGTAGATACATAAGTACAAGTAGAGAAATAAGTACAAGTAGAGAAATAAATAAGCAAGTAGATTAATAAGATAAATAAGTACCATCTAAACTGGTTGGAAGATAACAGTGTTCTGTGCACCTTGGTATATAATCATGCTGGCCACATTACCATGGACAACGCCGGCTCTTTGGCAGTGAAATGAAGATAAGTACACAACTGAAAGGGGAAACCTCTACCTAATTACTGTATTTAATCAGGTTTTATATGGATACAATGTCTAATGCCATTTTTAAAAACAATCACCAGACCACAAGACCTACTTCTATTGGAACATCTGCACAGACTAAAGTGCAGATAGTGGGGAAAGCCATAGTGACTTTAATAACACTTGAAGGAGAGATTGTTTGCTCCGCACCAGCACTGTTGTGAAACACCTCCTTTGAATTATTTTCACAGGCCTAAGATCGGAAAGTTGTAATCAAAACTTTAGTTTGCTTAAAATTCAACTGGTGGCTAAATGCTCTTTCCTTCACGCAAGTTCCTAAGAGAGAATAGGCATAACATTGTGAAGTTTGAAGTTCAAAGTGCCTTGTTTTGAGGTTAAGACGGGCTGTTCCAATTTCACCTGAAGCATTCTGACTTTCAGAAGATCAGAACATTTCCAGTGAGATTCAAACATTTTTGATGTGATCAGAATAGTTACTTTTGTGCTAGAAATGTTTCACGAGTGAAACATTTGTATGTCTAAGAAAAATCTAGAATAGATCTGCCTTCTACTTTGCCTTTACACACTGGGTAGAAAAGATTTTGATTGTTAAGATTATGCTCTATACTGCAATCCCATTTTTAAAAATTTTGCTAGTGATTAAATCGTTGTTATTTAATTTATTCTACATGATTTTTACATTTCCAGTTCAACTTTTTGTTCTTTAGACCATTACTTTTTTTCAGAGGAATGATTTGAAAGTAATATTTCATTATATTCCAGAATTTACAGAGAACTCTAGCATGACTAATATTTTAAGAATTTCAGTTATTTAGGCAAGTGAGCAACTTTTCTCAGTCCAGGGAGGGGGGAAAAAATCAAATGCTTGGATTCCAAAGCTGCATTTAAACTAACTGTACTGAACTGGATGACATTTGGCCAGTGACACAAACTATCGAGCACACTCTATCTTAGAGAGTTAATGGAGGAAATAAAGTGAAAAAGCTTTCCATAACACCACTTTAAGTGGTGTATTAATATGATTACAGATGAAATAATCTTCTGAAATGAACATATTCAAAACATTTCTAATGATAAGGATTTCTTAATTGTGATGTCTTGCGCTGTGGATTCTTCATGCTACAATGAAATTATGGGGTCCTTGGTGGAAACTGATGTCCTATATAACATCATCGAATAGATACCCACATAACTTTATAAAAAAATACCTGACCTGGTATAACACACCAACACAAGCTATGAAAATGATAACATTACCATACATCAAAATATCTCAGAGACAAGCAACAGGCTATTACAACCAATGCATCACCAAAGCACACAAACAACTAAGCCCCTCCAAACAAATGAACGAAAAAACCCAGAGAGTTGTTTGATTTTGGCAGCATATAAATTTAACAAATAAATAATTGGGTAATGAAATGTCTGCAAGCAAGCAACCAAGTTCAGAGAACATCAAGGACTCCACATATATATGCAACTGTGAGTTACAAATATTCTCTTCTACTGGTAAAACAAAATTTTCTCTTATATTGTCTAAATGTTTTGTAATATTTAGACAACAGAAAACTAGAGAAGTTACCTAGGATCACTGGGGTTGCAGCTAAATCCCATAGTCCATGTTCTTCAAAGAACAATGGATAGCATTATTATTTATTATAAATAAATAATTTAGTCAAATAACAGTCTTACAGAGCTTTTCTTATTCTTCAGAACTGTTGCTAGCTACAATGCTAGCTTCTGCTTTTTTATTTCTTTAGCACTGTTGCTAGCTTTTCCATTTCATCCATCAGAAAGAGCAAAGATAACCAAGTCTGTATGAAGTAGATACAGCATTCATTCTGAATATAGAAAGGCCATATTAATTTCTGGGACTAAATTTAAATGATTCACAGATCTCTATCAATAGTATATCACAAGAGAACGATTCTTTTCAGTTAATTATGAAGACATTAAAAACTTAAGTATGCAATATAAGTACTAGTTTAGTTTTGCATTTGTAAATGCTATGTAAAAATGTTATATAATACCCTAAACACATTTTGAAAAGGAGTACAGTTGTAATTTATTTTTCTAAATGACCAGATTAATGAATACAAGGGCTCTTAATAGCCAGGCTAAATTTATGTTAATTGCTTCTCTTTCCATCACCAGCAAATGCCTAATTTGCCCTACTATCCAGCTGTTAGTACACACCAGTTTTTCTTAACAATGAGAATCCTGTCTGTAGAATCCTCTCTATAATTAAAACACTCAACAGAAAGCTTCTGATTTAAAAAGAATGTTCCAAGCATTCATGAATTTCATGACAAGTATTTTTTATTTCATGTTAAAACCAAAAAAACCCAAAAAAAATATCTTTCTTCAGTCTAAAGAAATACATTATTGGTTATGTAAATCATGTACTAACATAACTATTATTACATACAGACTTTAAAGATAATCTAAAGTAACCTCAGCTTTTTAAGCTATGTTGTATCTATTCAAATAAAGATTATTGCGAATACAGTTCTTGAATTAAAAAAAATAGAAGAATGCAAATTATTAGACGCTGAACTGTATTCGGCATACTTCAACAATCAATAATCCAGAACTGAAATGTGCATGTAGTCTTTCCATTCACTATACACACAAAGGTCCTTCCTATGAGATGCACACCACTTTTTTGGAAGCATCATGCAGGTCTCCCTTTCTGTAGTTTTATTTGTACTTCCTAATAATGGAAATTTATGATGTCTTTTAGCAACAGTTTCTAAGAAATTTCTAGATAGTATTTCCTAAAAAACAGGAAGCAAGAACTTCTTTAGAACAATAGTTCTTCAGAAAAATAGGAGCTGACAGAGGATGTATTAACTCATGTTACATTAATACACAGATGCATTAAGCTATATTTAGCAACTTGCAACATTATATTTAGAAGCTTGAAAGCATAATAGTACAGCTGCATATTTACATTTTAACCAAGCATTTGCAACATGCAGCCTAGTAAAATAGCAACCTGAGAAAATGTTGATACATAGGCCAAGAGAGGAGAAATAAAACATAACAAAAAGTATGTCCAATTATATGAACATTATGTGCGGTTTGCCATATGCATCAGGAGCAAGCTGTGTGATATGCAGTTCAAAAGTAAGAATATAACAACACAGAATACTACGTCTGTCCAATGTACAACTTTCCCTCCTGGTCTTGTCAGAACCAGTTGGCTGGGGAAGACAAGTATAGTTTAGCACACAGCTAAGAAAGGTTTAAGCTTCTTGCACACTGGATGGAGAAAATGAATAAATATGTTGGCCTAAGTGAAACTACAGACCCGGCTTCCATTGAAGAAAAATCTGTCTGGTGAACTGTGTCTCACATTACATTTCTTCCATTTTTTCTCTTTAATCTGTAACTTTAATGGTTGAGTTCCTGCCATATTTTCCATACACTTTTACTCCTCTGACCGTAGTTTAGGAGAATACAGTGGGGAAAGTCATTTATATCAGGTATTAAGAATCAGGGCTTCTAAATACAGGCTGTCCTCAACTTACTACTATTCATTTCATGCGTGTTCAGAGTTACAGTAGTGCTGGAAAAAAGTGACTTATTATGGGTTCTCTCACTCACTGCAGCACATCCGTGATCACACGATCAAATTTTGGGTGCTTGGCAACCAGCATATATTTATTGTGGTTCCAGCGTCCCAGTCATGTGGTCACCATTTGCAACCTTTCCAGAGGGCTTTCAACAAGCCAAGTCAATGGAGGAAGCCAGACTCGCTTAACAATCCTATGAGTCACTTAATTACTGCAGTGATTCACTTAACGACCATGACATAAAAGGTCATAACATCAGACACAACTCACTTAAGGACTGCATCACTTCACGACAGAAGTGCCAGTTCCAGTTGAAGTCGTAAGTCAAGGACCACCTTTATATTCAGTCTCATCTTGCCTCTACTTTGGTAACTGTTAATTGCCTTCATGGCACTTTTATTTTCTCTCACTGCATTTATTTATAGTCTTTTACTATTCCACACTTCATTACCGTTTCCTAGGTGAGGAAAAAAAATTCTTGCTTTCTTTGAATTTCTCAAAGTCTTCATTGCTAAGAAAGCAAACAAGGCAAAACATGATTTCTCATACAGAAGTTTTTATACACAAACTGCAGCTACATCAGGATTATAGAACCAAATTCCAACACAATCTGCCAGTAAAGTTTTTTTTCTAAATTAGTAGTTGAATCAAAAATGCAAAAAACCTGCCATATCTGATATATTTAAAGAAAGGTTGCATTTCAGCTAAAATATTATTTCCATTTAAAATGTGAGAAAATAATTAAGTTGCAACAAGAGTAAAATCTAATTGAATACAACAATGTCACTTACTCCTGAAATGAGAATAACAGTGAGTTGCAATAGAGAAGAGCATAATAATTTTACTGTAGAAGAATTTCTAGACTTCGTAGTTTGCTTTCACTCTTACTCAGTTCTAAACTTATTTATGGAAACCATTATTTAAAATCTTCATTTTGATTTCTTATAGATTCCTGATTTTGGCCCCATAAACGGCCCTTACATAAGATGTATAAATGGATTAAACAAAGCCTCACATCTCTAAAATGTTTTTCATGTACCCTGTTTGCCAAGTGTTTGTGATGACCTTGATTTTCAGCTCCTAATTTTCTGTAACTGGCAATAATAGAAGCCTTGTTTAAAAATCCAGTTTTAAGTCTTACCAGATGTCTACCTATGCTCATGTTCAGTTAATTAAAAATAGATTGCTTAGTATCTTCAAAAATGTATGATGTAAATTTAGCAAATTAATATACCTAACATTTTAGAGAATTTAGCACCTTTCCTAGATAATACATAGTATGACACATGCATTGTTTATGAGCCATTGTTTATTTGGGATCTGCTCAAAGAATATTGCTTTATTTGGAATAGTCACATTTTCACATAGCAGTTAATCCATCCTGTATTGTTAATAATATAATGTACCAGGAAATTACCACTGTCTTGCCAACTATTATGACTAACAAGATTGGAATTCTTTGAGGCCAAAAACATTCTTCAGACCACTTATTTGTTTTATTATCAGGAGAAAAATTAACCAGTATTCAATATCAATTTGAAAAAAAACAAAGAATTAATGATTAATCTCACTAAAGGGAAAAGATTCTCTTGCTCTAAACTGCAACTGCCACTTATCTCAATTTCTTCATTTTTATTGCTATGTATTTCCAAATCCTGAAATAAAGTTTTAATTTCAGTATATTTTGCTGTAAAGCCACTTAATTCTGTAATATAGTTTAGTGTATTAGGCACCAAACTTTTTTTCATCCATTTGGAATTTACTAGTTATCTGATTGTACAAATCTGACACCAAAAGTTCTATTTACTTTTCTTCACACAATTGTACTTCCACTTAACGACTTGATATCACTTACAATCAAAATATAAAATGAGTTTCATTCATTTTAGAATGAGTTTTAAATGTTACGTACATTTATCACAGGATCCCCTATCTTCATTCCTCAATTTTGAGGTATACAACATTAGGAAAATGATAAAAAATGAAGAGTAGAGTAGGGATATATCCATTTAGATTTCTCTTAAAAAACAACCATAATATTCATTATGGGTGTGTCCTCCATGAACTAATAGACTCTGATGAGAAGAGCAGGCATTCTGTTCAAGTATTTCAAATATAAAAATATTTTTCAGTTGAAGCAGCCAAATGTTATAGTAGGCGTTCTTTTTTCTTATTTGGTATGTTGTCCAAAATACGTTAAGTGGCTAGCTAAATGTTATTCCCTCTTTTAGAAATATATCCACCAAGTTATAGCTTTATGGCATTACCTTCTATAAAGGAAACAAATCTGGATATGGATTTTCCTGCAACAATCCTTCCCCCCAGCTATACAGGAATCAGCTTTGTAGGCATCAAATAATGAATGCTACTTTATGAAAATGTATGCCAGTAGAGAAAGGAGAGGAGAGGAAGAAGACTAAAAAAGTGATAGGAACTGCCATCTCTACAGAGATTTCTGCTGCTTTTACATAGCTGTGAAAAGGATGGGATGTGCTCAGAATCACAAAGGAAATGGTCGGGTTCCAGTTCCATTCCAACTATGTTAGACGTGAAGCAAGCCAAAAAGAGGTTGACAAAGGCATCACGATACATGAAGGGGCCACTATCTTTTAGCTGATCCTTTCAAAATCTTGGTGGGCAACTAAATAAACCATCTGCTCACTTATTTAACAGCTTTCAGTTACCAAAGACTTTTGCTACAAATTTGAAGCTACAGATCTATCACCTACTCTTTTAAACAAATTAAAGCTTACATTTTTAGTTGCAACCATGGAAAAATTCTGAAGCTCCTTCCTGACTTGGGGTGGGTGTTTCGAATATTTCTAAATACCTTAAGTATCTTAAGGACCAATAAAAGCATAGTTTTTATACTACAGATACACTTTCAGGTAATATGCGGATGTTGAATACTGTATCATATACAATTTGCATGATCAGTAACTAAATTTTACATAATACATGATATTGTAAAACTGAACTTTACAAAATGGTATTGTTGTGAAACATCAATATTAAAATTACACAGTTGAGCTCAGCAGTGAGATCAAATTCAAAGGCACATAAAAATACCAATTATACCTACTCTGCCTGAGTAGTGACAAAAACCCAATCTGGATATGACCTGAGAAAAGACAGGTATATTTTAAAGAATAAATTTACTCAACTAGATTCCTGGAGAATTGTCATAAACTGAGAATATATTAAAGCCTAACATGATTTGTTTGATTTTGGCTTTGTGTAGCTTTCCCCAATATTTCTACCCTCAGATATGTGAACTTTAACTCTTGAATCCTCAACAATCTCCAAGCCATTGTCATATTCAATTCTCAGTCTTTTAGCATTGAAATTCTCAATGCTGGGAGAGAAACTGTAAAATTATGACTGAAAAGATGAAATATGCTTGAGTACATAAATATTTATGAACAATAGCAACACCATCATCCCATCTCTGGTCAGTTCAAGATGACATATATACCTAATACTCCTATTTTCCAACACCATCACCATCTCTGGTCAGTTCAAGATGACATATATATCTAATACTCCTATTTTCAACACAACAAAACCCTCAGGGAGAGCTGGGCTGAGAGGCTGAATAGCTCAGACTCATTCAGCCAACTTTAATGTCTAAGGGAGGACTAGTACTCATGGTCTCCCAGTTTCTAGCCCAGCACTTTAACCATTACACCAAACCAGCTCTCATCAGAAAACTAATCAAATATGATCCATTATTATGTCTTTCTGCCAACCTGACAAAGATCAGCAATACAAAACATGCTAAACCATTTGTGAAATAAATTACTGTAGTTGCTTCTCTCGTGCGCATTTCTTCAAACAGTTCAAACTGTCGAATCTAATTTAAGAAATTCTAAGGATATTTGCTTGCAACCCTAACATGTGACTGAACTTCTATAGAAAACACATGTTTCTCATAGAATCCTACTCTAAATTGATAACTCATTAGCACTTTCAGTAACTCAAGTCTCTAAAGACCCATGAGATGTCTTGGCAGCAGCATCTTCTCTACACGCCTGCATAGCATAAAATAAATTGTCAGAGTGTCATGAACATCTGCTGGAGCATGAAATGGATTTTTCCTTGCTACATTGGGGATTTATCTGAAATGCAAAAAAGAAACCAGCAAGGAGGAAAAAAATCAAGCCTTACTATCAAAGCAGCAACTTCTGCAGAAGCCTGAAACAGTATACTTGTAAGGTACTAGTTACACACATGGCAATCTGAATGTGATATGGAGGGACAGCTGTCTCTAAAGGGAGGAGTAGTGCAACACTAATAGTCAGAAACCACATGATTCTGATAAGCAAGGTATCTCCTTCCAAAACTTATATTAATCTTGAGGTGACAGAATGTGTTGATTTCTGTCACGAAGGAAGTGAGTATTTGAAATATTTAATTATGCTCACAGTAAACTGGATTGTCTGCATTACATCGTAAAACCGGGAAGCAGGTAACGCTTTGATTTATGCAAGGCTTATCTTCTCAGTAATTTGTCAATTACAGTAATTTTGATAATATAACTGTGACATAACAGACATCCACTTGAGTTGCAGACAGTAGCAATTTATATACTTATTAATAGTTAAAACATGGTATATATTACTGGTATATAACTCAAAATGTTACATGAAAACATATGACAACACTATCCACACCTGCTTTCTTTTACATCTTGGATAGATATTTAGAGAACAAATTTTCAAAGAAAGATTAAACATGTCTAAAGATATTCAGATACACTGAAATGTAGTTGCCTATGTTATTTTGGGACTTTGGAAATGTGCAGATCATCCTGGGACAGTTCAGAAGCAAACAGTAATTACTTAGTGGGTTATTTCTTTGTGTTTTTCCTGTTTTTGTTTAGTTTGTCAAACCACAGAAGTATTCTGTGCAGTCTACATCAGGAAACATCTAGTACTTTTTCACTATATACATAAACTATGCAACTGACTGAGCTTTTTGAAAACAAACAAGAAACTCTTCTACTATACAGAAATCTCTGTTTAGAACAAGCTTCTCCAAAGTGGTCAATATTAGCTCCCAAGGGCTAATGGGACTACTCATTGTTGTAGTAGTTATCATATTATTTATAGTACTATGAAAGTATTCATTAAATTATGTTCATATAAGAAATGGTTTGGTGTCAATCAACAACCTGAAACTTCATGAAGGGATTGATGAGCTGAAAAGTTCGGAGACCCCTGATTTAAACATCTCTACCATAGGAACTCAAACTCAGGTTTTCACCATCACAATGCACCTAAAATGCAGGTATTACAGAAATTATTTCTATTACTCATATTGGAGAAAAAAAATGAGTATCCACAAAGAAGAATTAAAAATTGAAGGAACCAAAAAGAGGAAATATATTGTTGTATCTTTTACAAATAGCAGAAACTTTCCAAACCACTCTTTGATTCTGAATATCTCAAGCTTGTCATCCAAGTTCTTCATTCTGCTAGAGCGTCAGTCAATATGAATTGTATTGGTTGCCTAGCAATTTTTCACAGCTACAATCCTCTTTTGGAATACTTTGAGCAAGGTAAAGACAACAATCCAGTTTCTAAATACTACCTTTAAAAAGGCTGGAATACCAAAAGATATGACAAATTTGAATTTTTTTATGCTGGCTTTGTTATTGCGATGAATGGGCAAACCCTTTCCTTCCCCATATTAAACCAGACAGCCAGTATCCATGCCCAGGCTTGCCCAACAGGTTCTCTCTAAGTCCTGCCTTTGCTGCAAAAGTCTTTGTCTTATGACAAAGAGAATGGTAGCTGGGAGACATGAAAGGAAATGGTTCATCTGAGAGAAGAAAGAGGGAAGAACACCTGGAAGAAAGAGGAAGCAAGACTGTTGGAAAGATGTAAGCATGGTGAGAGTCTACAAACAGCGGACAGCTGAATTGATTGCAGCAAGATACTAATATTACCAATAAATTTGTCTTAACAAATTTGCTTGTATTTTTTGTATCAGAAGTTTATTGTCTTTTATGCTAACTCAAGTCTTGTAAATTTTATGCCATTTTAGGTATCTGAGCCCAGATCCTGCTCACAACTTTCTCAAAAGTATTCTGTGACAGACTGACATTGCAGAATGTTTGTGTTTTTATGAATAAAAATGTCTTATTTCATTATCATTATTTGGGTATTAGGCTATCTGTATTAAAAGAAAGGCTTCCATTTAAAAAAACTGATTTTTAAACCACAAGAATGTTTCTGTTCTTATCTCCTGAAAAGGAGGTAGGGCTTCTTTTCTCATGCCTCAAAGCTGCTAGGAGCATGAGATGATGCTAAAAAATTGGTTCTTTTTTTTGGTCAACATTATTATGTCCAGTTAAAAAGTGAGTTACTCAGACTGTAAAACCCCCATCTTTACCACAAGTTGGATTTGAGAAGGAGAATCCTGAACAAGGCATTTCATCCCTCCAATTAGATGGCAGTACAGCAGAAAAATGCTGATTAAGTGCCATCAGATCAGTCTCATCTCTTTGCAATCATACGGATCGATAATCTCCAGAATTAACTTAACTAGGTCTTACAGACATCTCAATAATGCATTCATTGTTGCTGTAATCAAATCCATCCATCTTGCTTTTGGGCATCCTCTTCATCTCTGTCACCCAAATTTTCCAAGCATTATAGACTTCCAAAGGGAATTCAGTCTTTTCATGGTGTCTAAAATATGATACAATATGGTCATTAAGCTGTGCCATGTATCCAGGCAGGAAGCAAGTGGGTTCAAAGGGTACGGTTGGTATGGTTGAGATCTTTCCAGGCACAGCACCTTTCCCTGCCAAGTGAAGAAATAAATGTGGTGTTCAGATGTGGTGTTCACCACCAGATGTGGTGTTCATCTGTTTAGCCCATTGAGAAAGTAAAAGAAGGGACTAAACAGAGATGAAGGAAAGGTAAAAAGAACAAAGATTTTTTGGCAGTTAAGCTCCTCATAAAATTTATCAACGCCTGAATTAAATGAGTGTCTTAGCTTGTGGGTACATGAGCTTGAAAGAAGCTCACCAGGTTGAGATCTGCTTGAGGACTTGATGGGAAACTCAGAAACCTTAAGGAGGGTACGAATGAAAATATTCCAGAAGAAAGCAGTGGCATTTACTATGTTACTGCCAAAAACAAAAATAGCCCTGACACATCCTTAAGATGACCAAATCTTAAACCAAGCTGAGGAAAGCTTTCATTTTAAAAAAGCAGAAAATCTTTAAATAAATGGCAGTCAGGTATGAGGAAAATGGTTTCCGTTCCTTTGGCTTGGCCAACCCCTCCTGCCAATCTGACAGTTTAAGAAGTCATGGTCAATTCTGGTTATTTTTCTTCACCTTCCTTTGTTAACCTTGTCACTAACTGCAGCATGATTCAAATCCCTGGAACCAAGGGAAGATTTATTTCTGCATTTGTATTACCTCAAACAAAATCTAGGCTCTTTTACAATCATGTTTGTGTCTTGAGGATCAAGACTCTAACTTCTTCCCTATCAGTGAAAGGAATATAAACCCTTAAAACTGTTCTAAGCATTGGATGGCTACTCCATCCAAATTAGTCCTTTTTTAACAGGGACTGCTGAGCAATAAAATGCTTATTCTTAATTTAAGAATACTGTAGACCCCTCTCACCCTGGACACAACTTGTTTTAACCTCTTCCCTCTGGTCGGTGCACACCAAAACTACCAGACCCAAGAACAGTTTTTTTCCTGTGCCATTGTTCAAATAATACTTGACTCATGCTATTCGATCATACTACAAGATAGAACAGAAGGTGGAGAATTCTGTCCAATGTGTACACATACCTATTAATTCTACACTTTATAATTTCCTTTCTACTGACTGCACACTTACCGAATAAGTAACACTGTTATATATTATCTTATCCTGTTGTTTATTGATGTTGCAAGTATGCTGAGAGCTGCTGTAGCAGAGTCAAATTCCTTGCGTGTCTAACCATGTTTGGCCAATAAAGGTATCTGAGTGTCACAAGTTGCTAGAAAATTCATTGATTAAATCATGACTCTGCATATGAGCCACTCACAATTTTGCAATTTTTACTAATGAAATTAGCAATGCTCAAATGGTCACCAGTACAAGTTGCCTCGAACTCAGTGTGAAACTGCTAATGAAATGCAACCTGAAAACTAGAACAAAGTAATAAAAATAGCCAAGAGGAAGGTTCTTCGATACTGTAAGTTCTTCTCTCCATTTTATTTTCCAAGATTCAAACAGCTGAGTCCAATTTTTTCAGGCTAATTCTTCTGGGCAATCAACCCTAAATATAGAATATGGGGCTAGGTTAATGAGTGCCTACTTGAAGAAAAGGGTTCTTAAAATGAGAAAGAAATGAGAAAAAGAAGGGAAATCTAATTTACCATAAAGTTTTTAGTTTTTCAAAATAAAAATCTGTAATTATCTGATGTATTAATACCAGTTTTGTTCAATTTTCTTTATTCAGTAAAAAAACATAATTATTCGTTGAGCCCCAGAGCCAATGGATTTACTAGCTATCCTATAAAAGGACTCTTTTAAAAAAGATGAAAGAAGAAAAAGGAAAAAATGTCTCTTCCACAGAATAACTGAGAAGGAAGAACTGGAGAAATGAAACTCAATTTATCCTAAGTAGCTTCCAAGTCCAGATATATTGAACTTGCCCCAAATTCCAAAAGACTTATCTTGAACCACATATGACTCTACAAGCCTTCATGCTTTAGACAACTTAAATTGTCTAAATTTAGGTTGTCTAAATTTAGGTTTAAATTTAAATTGTCTAAATTTAGGTTGTTAAATGACCAGTCCTAAGTTGAGAACAACTTGTATACAAGTAGTCCTAGCTTAACTGCACTGTTTAGCAACTGTTCAAACTTACAACAGCACTGAAAAAATAACTTTCTGACTGATCCTCATCCCCACAGTCCCCACAAGCATGTGATCAAGATTGCACACTTCGTCACCAGTGGGCATTTACAACCATTATAGCATCTCACCGTCACATGATCATCATTTGTCTGCTTATAGCTGGCTTCTGACAAGTACAGTGGTACCTTACAAGACGAGTAACTCGCAGGACAAGCAAAAAAAGTAATCAGAAATATTCCGCTAGACAAGCCGCGACTCACAAGATGAGGAAACTTCATGGCAAACCTTGTGTGTCATCAGTAAGCACGCTCTGCATTTCCCGTTCAGGCAACTCCGCGCAAGAGTTCTGCTGATGCAGCAAGCATGCGCACACGTTCTGCCGACTCTTACCTTGTGCTTTACTTCATTGTTGCAGACAGCAACCCTGTGCGAGAGTTCTGCTGATGCAGCAAGTACGCATGAGCGTTCTGCTGACTTTCCTCTCGCACAGTTTACTCCAATCCCATATGGGCAGCAGTGCACATGCGTACGTTCTGCCTACGCTGCCGCATGGTGGCAGGTCGACAATCCTGATCGCAATGAGCACCGTGCAATCAGCTCATGTGGGAAATCTCACAACAGAGCTCTCCTCTCTCACTGCGTAAACAGCATAAATTAAGTGAAAGGCAT
>JANHZU010004246.1:203390-233340 GCA_032468055.1 Acrochordus granulatus
TATAGGGTTATATATATATTGTATAGTCTGAAAAGAAGTTGTTTACTGTTGCTCCTCTATTGCCGTTTGTTGGTCAAACCTAATTCAGACTGGACTTTTAATCTTATCTTCTTCCTTCTTTGCATATATTCTTCCTTTAAGGCTTTTATAGTTACTGAAAAATAAGATTAAATGCAAAACATATGACAATTTACCCCCTTCTGCCATGAATGTTGACTTTAACTATTATCATCAAATCAAGCAGGCTTTAAAGTCAAGCATAGGAATATTAGTAGACTAATCAGTAGACAATACTGATACTCAGTTTTCCATATGCCAGTTCTTATTTAGCCAAAAGCAGCATCTTCCTTTTGACCCATTAATTTGGTAGCCACATGCCACTTCTTACATAGCCAAAGGAAAGTATTTTGCCCTAAGTTAAGGAGAGCACAAAAAATTCCTAAGAGTGAGAGCAGTTTGACAGTGGAATTAACTCCATTTCATTGGAGACTAGAGAGGTATCTGTTTGGGATGTTTCATCACAGTTTGTGCGCTGAAAGGAGGTTGTACGCTATGGCTGAATGGCCCATTCCAACTCTGTGATTCTGTGAGTCGCATGCAATCATAGATTGCCACTACAGTCTTGTGGATTTTCCTCTTTGCAGAAAGATGAAAAAGTCTATTTTAAAACAAGATCTCCCCTCCTCCCTACCAAAAGCAGTCCAGATAGGGCCAAGCATGCAAAACGGCCACAGAAATGCTAATTCTTTATCAGGAGGGAGATACAATAGGGTGGAGCATCTTGAGAAGGTACAGCTGGCTAGAATTTGGAATAGAAAAAAAATCATGTTGCAACATGTGGGAGCAGGACTAGCATGTGTATATTTAAGGGAGGCAGCCTTATCCCTAGCAGTCAGAATAGCTTTGGATGAAACTCTTACAACATTTTTCAGAACCATAGTTCAGTAATGGAAAGTTTACTAATCTCATTGCTTCAGAAATGTTGAAATGAGTATGTCAAGGCAATCTCTATTTTCTGCTCACAAGTTATTGTATAACCAGAACATTCGTGTTTGTCTATAGTAGCAAGAAAAATCAGGATTCCGGTAGCATCTTTTCCAACTAGCAATTTTTATTAAAAGACATAAACCTGAAGTAATCTGCAGTTCACTTCAAATTTATGCCTTTTAATAAAACATTTAGTCAGGAAAAATGCTACCCTCAGATAGTTTAACTCGGCTCACTAAGTGGCAGTGCCTGACCGACATTATCTGGGTTTGAAAGCTAAAGCAAGCCCAGATAGGAGCCATCAGGGAATATCAGAGCTGAGGCAAGACTGGGAAGCCGAGGCAAATATCCCATAGGGGACCAATGCAAACCTCTTCTGTATTGGGCCAAGAATTGGCATGAATGTATCCATGAAATCGTCAGAAGTTGAGGTCCTTGGCTGCAGGAATAAGCCCATCTGCAAAGTTTCTGTGAACTGTGCTTTCAGACTTCAAAATCATAGCAGATCCTAAAAGGATCTGTAAATTTTGGATTGTAAGTGATGTCTGGTAGTTAGTGAGGAAAATGACTGAGCAAGAGGCAAGTGAGCACATAGAATTAGAGGCAATCTTAAGTGGTTATAAGCATTTAGATGAAATCTAAACCCCCACATCATTTTAATTATTGTAATGAAGGCACTGCCGTGCTTACCTTGGGCTCTCATGGCAATAGTATCTTCAGTTCAAGGCAAAAATGTGTGATTATTGGTTGCCCGTGATTCCTCTGATCAGCAGATGGCAGTGCATACTTGGTCAGGAGCTTATTGGGGAAAATCCCTGCACACCACAACTGCTTGTTTGCTTTCACATACCAAGATAAAAACTGGACTCAGGGGCCTCCTTGAATTTCACTTTAACTTAAGTGAATTTTCATTTTATAGAATTGTTTAAGAAAACTCTCAGTAGTTGGTATAAGACTTGGAATGTGCCTCAGCACTTTTTTTACAACCCTTTAGTCTGTTTAGTATTATGTTCAGCTTATGATGGAGCATTAGCAAATGCTCTGATTTAAAATTCATTAACTTTTTTGAGAGTTGTTCCGCTGGTGTTAATTCCCTAGCTTTGCCACACAAAATAGTCCTCCTATAGGTAAGTGAACACAATAAGAATATCTAAAGTTAAGAACAATGGAATATAAATGGGTAAAGTTGTGTAAATGTCATAGCTTCATATGAGTTTCTCAGAATTGGATTCTCACATTGCCAAATAGTGCTCAGCAACTTTCCAAGAATAGGGAACAAAACGCACCACAATTTTGGCATCAGCCTTTTAGCAGTCTGAGTCCGTTCTGAGACAGTTGTACGGGAGAATTGGGATTTTAATCCAAACTGTTCTATCTTAACAGACCAACTGAAAGGATGGTAAGAATGATACGTCTGAAGTGCTTTGAGATGTCAGGATATATTTGTAGAAGACTATACTTCTTCTCCAATATCAGAAAGAGAAAGGGGCCCTGCACATATTTCTGGGTGTAGCATTCAGTGCAGTGTAGACAGCATACCTGAAGTGGTATGGAGCTCAGGTGGCAGCAAAGAGGCAATACTGAAAACTTTAGCATCACCTAGATTTTGGTAGCAAAGAGAATGTAGGAAGAGAGCTGTGTTAATCAATGGTGGCAAAAGATCGAGAGTCTGGTAGCACCTTTTCCAACAAATGAATTTTATTAAGAAGCATAAGCTTTTGTGAGCTGCAGCTTACTTTCTCAGTTGCAGCTGACAAAATCCTACAGATTATCCTTGGCCGAGGCCCATTTGTCCAGCAGCTGTTCAGACTTAGAGTACAGTGGTGCTGAAAAATGGACTTATGATTGGTCCTTGAAGTTCTGGCTGTCACAGTGTCCCTATGGTTCTGTGATCACAATCCAGGCACTCAGATACTTGGCTCACAATTACAACATTGCAGCGAGCAGCCTCGTATGATCACCAGTTGTGACCTTCCCATGGATTTCCCACAAGCAAGGTCAACAGGAAAGGTCACAAATGCCCTAGTGCTCTTCTGCCCACTAGTAAATCTCCTGAGAAGTAGTAAATCTGCCCACTAGTAAATCTCCCAGGGATCTCATACTCCATAGCCCCCTTGGCCTGCCTGCCTGAAGCATCCCCTGCCCTCCCACAGCCTCTGCCACCCTGCCTGTGGCTCCTACTGATACCTGTTCTTCTATGGTATCAGCATCCACACACTTCCTCTGCCTGGGACTCTGGCTTCTTCCCACATGTCCTGGGGTTACGATAGCAGCTGGGACTACTGGGCGGCTGTCAGTAAGTGATATCATTATATCATGCATCACTTACCAATGGCAATCCTGGTCCCAATTACCATGATAACTCCAGGATTCCTTGTATGCCTTTTAATACAATTTATTGTCAGAAAAGATGTTACCAGACACCTGATTTTTTTGCCTTACAAAAACAGGATATCTGCAGGTTCTTTTTTCTTACCTTAACTTCTGTAATTTGGGAAGCTACTTGGAAATAGATGCTGATTTTTTAAAAAAAATCTATATGCAGTTCTCTGAAACAAGTATTTTCTCAGCGTGGCTTAGAACCATGATGAACTAAATTAAAAGCTGCAACATAGCATAATAAAACAAAAACTAATTAAAATATTTTAAACAGTCATTAAACAGCAGAAACAAGTTTAATTAAACAGCTTCATTAAAAGTTAACATTCTGAGGCCTGGGAGAATAAAAATATTATTTGTCTGGCATCAAAGAGAATAAAATTACTCTCTTACTAAATTGACAGATTTATGGGAGAAGACATGCTCGCAACTTTAAAGCGGTTTGGAAGAGTAGGGATAAAATGGCAAAGATGCCT
Organism: Acrochordus granulatus; assembly: GCA_032468055.1. Taxonomy (NCBI): domain Eukaryota; kingdom Metazoa; phylum Chordata; class Lepidosauria; order Squamata; family Acrochordidae; genus Acrochordus; species Acrochordus granulatus. The sequence continues at coordinate 207,233 of JANHZU010004246.1, forward strand.
TCAAGTTTAACTTGAATCTCGGTGACTCTCCAGACAGTCATGCTGTTTCCTCCACAGAAGAATGGAAGGGTTTTGCTATTACTTTCTCAGTCTAGCCTACAGCCTTGACATCCCCTAGTGGTCTCCATCCAAATGCTACTAAGTTTGATCCTGTTTGATGTCAGACACAAAGGACCAGGACCAGACTGTTCAAGCCAACAGATTTATTGGTCCTGCACAATTACAAGAATTTGCCCTGCTGGCTTTTGAATACCCGCAATTCTCAGATGAGGTTTATCAGCACTCAGGAGGGATTGAGTTTATTATGCTTCAGAATGCGCAGAGATTCAAGAATCCCTGCTTCACACCTCCTCCCCTGGCTCAGCCCTTCCTTCTCCCACACTTAACTTCTGAATCCAGAGCAGGTCAAGCAGGTGCTGCCATCAGCTGAGGTTTGAGGACTAGAACGAGACTAGCCCAAGAGAACTGGTGAAGAAGTAGTTGCAAAGTGATGTAACTGAAAAGGCCACAAGCATCCAGAAAATTACTTGTGCGCAAAAGTCCAACTGAAAGGTGTTGCAATTGAAAAGTCCAGTTTAAAGAGTAGGAAGTAGTCTATGGCTAGAAGGGCCTTTCACAGTTTCTGTTCCTGGATTAGGTTAACTCCCAAATGGATGACTGTAATGTGCTCTACATGGAGCTGCCCTTGAAGAGCATATGGAAGTTGCAACTGGTGCAAAATGTGGTGGTGCAGAGAGTTAAGTGTGCTCCTTGATAAATGCACGTTACACTTCTGCTCCACAAGCTTCAGTGGTGCCAATTTCCTTCTTGGTTCAATTTCAGGTGCTGATAATGACGTCTACATGATATAGGATTGTGTTACTTGAGGAACCGCCTCTCCCTGGTTACATCTACTTGTCCTATCAGATCTAGAAGACATGCCATGGGTCCATCTATTAAGGAGGGTCATCTGATAGAACTCAGGAAGAGAGCCTTTTCTATCCCCCTGGACGTTAGATTGGCCCTGACCCTTCCTGTCTTTCAAAAGGTTCTGAAGACATGGTTTTGTTATCATGCTTGAGTATCTGGTTGTGGTATGGAGCCTGCTAGCTAGTTGTATTGATTGACACGTGACTTGTAACTTCCCACTATATTTTAATTTTTAATTGGCTTTAATGGTGTTATCTCTCATGTTGCTTTTGTATTTTGTTTGGTGTTTTTGGTGTTGTTTTTAATTTTGTGAGCTGCTCCAAGTCACAAATGTGAGATGGGCAGAAATACAAACTGAATTCATAAATAATAATAAATAAACTTTAAAGCCAATATTTGCTGTCATTGTCATCTCCACAGGGAAACATTTACTTTTGTTAATCTTAGCTAAGTGTCTTAGTGGATACAGAAATAAGGTTGCAAAGAAAGATGCCAAAATAGATAATAAGAGAGAACTTTATTGTGAAGCAGAATGAAAAAAAGAGAATAGTAAGACTCATAATTCATATTTTTGAATATGATTTTTCTACTTGTGAGAAAAAGCACACGAGTGCTAAGAAGAGCTAAAGAGAAGGAATTGGATTGTTTGGGAGAATGGCAATTTAAGCTTAAAGTCATAGTCAAAATTCACTCCCTAAATGTCTTCCACAAATAACATGGTTAGTTTCTTCCCAGCTGAATTCACAGACTGAAGAAAAGTGAGATTAACGCACAGTTCTAGCTATCCAGTTATCTATGCTTGTTCACAGGCTCAGTTCTAAACGTCCCTTTCTCACGATTGCTTCACCAGAGGTTGTGCTGCATCTTTTTTTAGGATCCTGACCCATCTTGCTCTGGTAGACTTCATCTGCCAAGCCAAAATACATCCCTCTGGCTTCTGATTTTGACAGCAATCTCTTCTCATGATACACTCTCATTCTCCTTTCTTTGCTCTTTCCACTGTGGTTTCACTGATTCTTCCCGATGTTACATCTTAATTCCTGTAAAAATTAAATAGAGTCTATTTTTGTTCCAAACCAGTTCTTGGCTAATTTATAGTGCATTTAGATTTCATTATTTATTGGTTCTTAGTGCAATTATTTAATTTGTCCTTTATGTTCACAAAGTCCAAAGTACAGTGGAACCTTGGATTGCGAGCATAATTCATTCTGGAAGAATGCTCTTAATCCAAAACGCTCTAAAACCAAAGCGAAGTTTCCCATAGGAAACAGTGTAAAGTCGGATGATCCATTCCATGCCCCCAAAAATATTCATTAAAAAATCATTTTCAAGGGAATTTTCATGTAGAAAAGTTTGTCACTAATGTCTGAAACAAGTAACAATGATTAATACACAATAAAAAGTAAAAATAAAACAAATGAACCAGCACTTGTGGATCTGCTCCAAGGCAGATATGGCCATCAGCTACTGCTGTCTGGGCAGCCCTGGTTGGATCGGAAGGATCCGCTGCCACCGCCACTCAAGTGCAAAGCGACCTTTTTCCTGTTCCCTCAGCAATGCCTTTCCAGGGATCTTTCCCAAGTGGTTTGAAAATGTTTCTTATCATAACCTGCCTCTGTGCTATGAGAGGGAAGAAGAGATGGGCAAGAGAGGGACGGGCTGGCTGGTGCCGTGTGAGGAGGACTCTGTGTGTGTGTGAGTGACAGGGAAGATGGAGAGTCAATCTTCCTACACGTTGAAAAGAGTCCTGGCTGGCATGAGGGAGATGAGAGGGAGAAGAGGAGGAGGAGGGTTATTGCTTGGAGGGAGAATCTGAAATCTGAATCTCGGGAGTTCTTTCTCTTGAACGACTTTCACTTAATTTATACTTTTTACACATTGAGAGAGAAGAGCCATTGGCTCTGTTGTGAGATTTCCCACACGAGCTCATCGTGCAAGTTTTCACTCGTTAACCAAATTAAATTTTATTAAACATTTTTCCTCAACTTGTGGAACACTTGTTAGCCGTGTTACTCACAATCTGAGGTTCCACTGTATTATCTGGAAGATCTTCCCATTGGATGAAATCACATCAGCAGGTATTTTTCATAATTGTCAACTAAGATCATGTTTTAACACAGAATTTAAACAGTAAAAAATCACATTGAGATTGTTTCAGTCTGTTTGGACCTTATATGCCACTAGACAACCCATGTCTCATTGGGTCATTGTTTCAGAGATATTTATTTATTTATATATCATAGTTATATGCCACCAATCTCCTAGTGGACTCTTGGTGGCTCACAATTGACATTTTAATATAAAACCCCACTCCCCCAGCTGACCAATGGAGTTCACATCTGGGGGATTTCCTCCATGGCTCCTGCTCCACCCTCAAGCTCAGGCACGTCCAGCGCTGACTTCCTACTCCCCTCATTGCCAGCTGGCTTCTCCCCAAAGGGGTACCCCATTCATCTACTTGCAATGTTACACGCTTTCAAACTGCTGGGGGGGCAGGAGCTGGAGGTGGCTTGATATTTGATAATACATCCATTTATTATACTATGTATTGTATGTGAGCAAATTTTCCAAGACTATGCTCCAGGCACTTGTCATGTTATTAATGTATTTATTCATACATACAAACTAAAGATTTCCCCTGCCAGTTGTGGCCAACTCTAGGGGGTGGTGCTCATCTCTGATTCAAAGCTGAGGGAGACAGCACTGTCTGAAGACACTTCTGTGGTCATGTGGCCAGCATGGCTATACACCAAGGCACATAGAACACTATTACCTTTCCCACCAAAGGTGGTACCTACTTGTCTTATCTACTTGAATTTTCACATGCTTTCAAACTGCTAGGTTGGCAGGAGCTAGGCAGAAAATGGGAGTTCACCTCGTTATGTGGGATCTTCAGTCTCAAACTCGAGCTGCCAAACCTCCAGCTGTAGCCTCTCAACCACTCAGTCACTGCACCCTCATTCACACACACACAAATACACACAGAGACACTTAGTTATTTTTATAGTCCCTCATTTTTTATGAGGCACATATGGGGTTCAGATATGTTTTTAAAAAATAAAGATGATGTTGGGGGCCGTTTCTCATTTTATTTATTTAATTTATTTTTAATTAAAAGAATGTATAAAACAAAACCAAAATTGTGCAGAGATCTAGTCATTGCCAAGAGATGTGTCTATGAGGACATTATTTCCCACAAATTTTTTTTCAAAAATGTACAAGACTTAATGGCTACCTGTCTCATATAATGATTCTGCTTATGGCTGACTTATTTATTTCATGTTTAATCCATTGCAATTTTTGAACTTTCACAGAAAAATATCTGCCTTTTTATTAAAGGGTAATATTTTGAAAAAAACTGAAAGAGGGCTGTGCTATGAGAATCCCTTGGGATTCAGAATATTATCTTCCAAATTCACATTTCATCCAAGTTTGTCTCATCTTGGATCACTATGCACTTGATGAATTATGTTTTAACTATTTGGAATAGACTGGAAACTGGATAATCTGGAAACCACATAGCTATTGAAAAGCTTACAATAATAATACTTTACCTTCTCCAGAAATCTGAACTTATATTTTTTTCTTAGCTATTTCTGGTTGGCCAACTTATTGCATAGATTCTACATAATTAAAAATGGTGATGAAGTTGATGACTATAATCTGGATTATATTAAAGTTGCTGGAAAGAGTCCAGGTTAATTAAGATCTAAACTCACTTCAGAATATTCATAATTACTAACATTCGACCAACCAATTTTAACAGGGCACATTAATAAATATGAAAGTATATTTTGAAAACTTTTTGTCCTTTGGAAGTAAGAACAGCTAGTTTTTACTCTAAACTTGTGTCTTGTCTTTTGGACTAGAATTGTTTGTAGATGGTTTTCAGAAAGTAATTCCCTTATTTCTGGATAAAAAATAGACTTTTTTGTAAGTCCACATTAGTGATTTTGGTTAGATTTTATGATGTCACAGAGGAAGTAGAAAATACTTCCATCCTGACAAGCTTCCAGAACCACCCCTGCTGCAGCCCTTTCAGAAGACATAACTCTTTCTTGTTAAAAGAATATAGGAAAGAATTGGCTGTTGCAGTTGTGCTTTTATTTCTATTTTGTTATACAGTCTGGGCTGTATCATAACAATGCCTGCAGGGAATGCCCTCTTTCCATTTTCTGGAACATTGTCCTCTTGCAATAATGAGCTGCTGAATTAGTGATGAAGATGGGTGACAAACTAACTTCTTAGTTTTCAATCCATTTAAAAATATTCATTCAGCAACCATTCAAACTTGTGAGAGTGCTGAATGAGTGGTAATTACAACTGCTCCTTGAAGTTCTGTCCATTGCAGTGCCCTCGTGGTCACCTAATTGCAATCTGGGCACTCAGCAACACTGCAGTCACATGATTGTCATCTGCAATGTTCCCTGCTAGCTTCCAATAAGCAAAGTCAATGGGGAAGCTGGCAGGAAGTCAGAAGTCACAATCACGAGGCCCTTGCTTAATGACCCACACAATTCTTGCTTAACAACTGTAACCAGGAACTGCTGGAGGTGCCTTCATTAAGCAACATGCTCATATAATATTGTGCTTTACAGCTGCATTGCTTAATGACAGAAATTCCAATTACTATTGTTAAGTGAAGACCATATTTACTTGCAAATGATATTTATGCATATTTAATTTACACAACTTTCTATTCAAGTTAATACCTAGGATAGCTGTCAACATTTTTAAAAATGCAAAATAAGAGTTATAAGCTAAAAAACTGTTAAGAGCCAAATGAAAAAGATGTGTTTTTATTGATTTTCCAAATGACGAGAGAAAATAGAACCAGACTGACCTTTCAAAGGAGCACCACTTTGAAGCTATGCTTTGATAACCCCCTCTCTGCAGGACCATAATCAGAAGGATCCCAGATACCATTCTTAAAACTGGTTTAATTTTAATGGATTAAGACCAGATATGATCTTAAAATGGATCATACAACAGTTATTCCATACACAAAGCATTGAAAGGAATGCTGCAAGATAGGTTTCGTAATAAACAATATATTGAGAATATACTGTATCCAGAGAATGAAGAGACTGAGAATAATCCCTTCACATGGGTCTCCAGATTTCTGTTCCCAAGTGGTCAGTGAAACATTGTGAATCTCTGTTGGCTGAACAGTGGTGTACTGTGGTGGTCTATGTGCCATGCTGGGTGAGGAAGGTCTTCTATGAGAAATAGCATGGAGAGCTCTTTGAAACTAACACTTCTGCAAAATTCTACCCTTCTTTCTGCCTTACTGTTTCAAGTTTTATTGCAGTGTGTAAAATAATGTTGAAAAGATAATGTATCAACATGAATTTTATTTTCTTTTGAACAACCATACATAATTATAGAATTGTTTTCATACACAGAAAAGTCATTTTGCTGCTTCTTTTCTCTATGTAAAACAGCACAGTAATCTTTACACAACTGTAAGATTTTTTTTTCCTTTTTTTCTTTTTACACAACTTTCTCCGATGGAAGCAAATTGCAAGAACATATTGATGCTGGTATATTACATCTACTTACATTATTTAAGAACAGTAAATGGGAGAAAAATAAGTTATTTAAATATTGATTCATATACAGAAAGTGCAACTTTGTTAGTTGTTACATAACTTGCTTATTTTTTTATTCCCAAAGAGATTGCAGTTAGGGTTTAGCTTGGACAAAATAGGTTGCTTAAAAATAATACAATACGTATGTACAGCTATGACTTGGTGAACTGACCTTTATTGCTGCACTATAGTTTGCATAAATAAGATTAATGAGGAGTTGTGCTCTGATATCTTTATTTACAGCACTACCAGTTGTACCCAAAGGCAAACTTATAATTAGAACAATACTCAGGAGGACTGTGAAGCTGACTCTTTTGATTAACTGCTGGTTAGAAACCATCCTCCGTGGATTTTAAAATGGTCCTACTTATCTGTAGGAGATCAGTACAAGACTCTAGCTTAACGTTGACAGTTTCCAACCTAGGGGTTCTTGCATCACCTAGAATTCCTCTGCAACTTGAAATACTAAATTATTTAATGCTTTTTCAGAATTAATATGAATACTGGGGAAATAGTTAGCAGTTGTGTCAGTTGTATACTACAAATAATATGTAATTCTTATACATAAGGATTGTGTGTGTGTCTGAAACAAAAGATTAAACAACACATTAAAATTATTTTTAAACAGTATATAGCAATATCAACAAATCTAGCATGAATAATGCCTAAAAATCCTCTTCTCTCAGTTTGTTTCCTTCCTAACAAATGTACTTCTTGAGATGTATAAAATACTGATTTTTTTCATTCTGAAATTCTGTAAACACAACCTCATAAGAGCATTGTTTATATCCTGACATATTACTGGGGTTGACTTTCTGCTTCTGCTGGATCTAAACCATTTTTATTTTTTTAAATGAACTTCTATAGTATACTACCAATAGATGAAAAATCTAACAAATCTTACAATTTTATAACTACATAATCTAGATGCAGAGCACATCTCTCTCTGCACATAAAGTCATCCATTAATTTAATTAAAAAGTAATAAATTTGTACATGAGAATATTCACTACAATCCTTTTCTCCTTACGGACCAGAAATCTTTAATCAGTTTTGTGCCTGTCATAGTAAACTAATAAAATAGGTGAAAGTTGAAAAGGTGACCTTTTTTAAATAAAATTCCTCAAATACCTGACACCATAAAGCAAGTAGAAAACGGAAAGATACTTGGTGAGAAAGAGTTTTTGGAAAGGCAATATTATGCTTTGCAGAAATGTTCTGAATATTGCACTTTTGAAGTTGTAAAACTATTTTCTTTTTAGAGGTAATGCAAAGGGAGGCACAGAGAGGTGATGGGAACTATGTGAAATCAGGCTTTATGTTTCCAGGCTCAAACTATTATATCTTCAAATTATTGAAGCATTATTTATCCTGAAAAGCCATTATTGTAGCTAATTAATAGTTGGTGGAAACTACTGCACAATCCAAGTGTCAAGCTTATTTGGTATATAATATGTCTGATCAGGTACAAAAATAAAGTTTATCTATATTCACAGAAACAAGGAAAAGATTTTACACTGTATAGTTTAATAGTTTTAGTAAACAAGCACATGGTACCACAAAGAAAAAACAAAACAAAACCAGCTTGCACCAGTTATTTCAACACCTAATAATAGACATATTTTAGTTTATCTTACAGGAATTATAGCTTAGGGAACTATAGCCCCCCCCAAAAACCCTGAAATAGTTTTTTTTTTCCTGATTCTCTGGATGATGAGTGATATTTTGCTTATTCAGTCAGTAATGTTTTCTTTGGGGAAGGAGGAGCAATCAATGTCCCATTGATTACGGTCAGGATGCCAAGTCAAAGCTGCAGCAAACCAAATGACAATGCATCACAGTACACAAAATTGCAATTAACATAAAAAGCATTGTATCATATTTATATATTTATGTACATACCAAAGACAAAATATCTTTCAGCCTTTTAATAATGCCAGCAAACATTAACTGCTACAGACAACTTGTTAGCCTGAGAACTAAAGTCTGTGATTTCAAAAACAGCAACTTTACCAAAGGAGATGTTATGAGACACAGGAAATCTTTAGACTAAAAGTAATCAATTGCTAAATTAAAATTGCAAGAATGAAAGGTCTTGTAAATCTGGAGGCTGGTAAGTAAACTGCTCAAAAACATTTTAAGGCAAATTAAAATTGAGTGCTAAACTGAAATTTTAAAAATTACCTTTCTTCTTAACAAGGAAGTTTTAAAAAAAATCAGTAAGTTGCAGTAAAGAACAGCTGTAAGGTATACCAAGTCTGGCCTTGCTGCAGTCAGATGAAAATCCGTGTCCCTCTCCTACTGATCTATGCCTTGTCTTCTGTTTATGGGGAAGTTTGAAAGCTATGTGTTCAACTCTGACCTCCAGTTCCACCACCTAGGAAAATATACTGGGAAGGGAGAGCTTTATTAATATATTTTATACAAATAGCTGAAATGATGTGATGTGGAAAGAATTTAATCCTTAAATACATTTGTTGTAGTTATATTTTCCCTCAGTAGGATACATAAATTTGAATCTAGGCTTAGGGCTAAAATTCCTTAATGGTCAGTTAGTTACACTTTAGCCTTTGAACAGAACCAAAGTATCTGGAGATCTACGATTTGCTACCTCCTCCCAAAAAAATGAAGATGTTTGCTGTTGTTGAATTTTCAAGAATGTAGAAAGATCCCTTTTTTGTAATGGCCAAGGCAAGCTTAAAAGTCTATAGCAAACAACAACTATTCGTTGTATGTTTTCTCCGAGGAAAAATCAGCTCATACCACTTCCCAGTTGTGGACAGTTGGTATTACAGTTTTATATGAAGCAGGGATAACGCCACGATGAACTCCAGCCTTCTCAAGGATCAGATTTGTCTTTTCCCAAAACTTCTATTGGGGAGATTAATGATGAAATTGCTTTAAAAAATGATAGTTTTTCCAACAGAAAGCTTCTATATTCCAGAATGGGTTAAATTGTCTCTGGGTTCAGAAGTCTCGCTGCTGCTAAGAGCTTGTTTATATGCCTTTCTTCAGTAATGCCAGCCTCGTGAAGTGAAGTTTGTGATAGAGAAGGCACTTTGCTTAAGTCATTGATTCCTGCAGCTCTGAGAGAGACCGAGTACATTGGAAGGCCAACAGAAATGAGCCAATCAGTAATGGAAGAGATATTTCCAGGTGATACAGGTTTTCGGCAAATTTCAGTGAGGCCACCACTTGGAATCTGTAGCAAAAGAAAAGAGAATTCAAGCTGTTGTTCGGCGTTTTCTCTAATAATCTGAAGAAAATGTAACACCACTAACACCACTTTGTTCCATGTATAAAGAAACTTCTGGAATGTTTGAACTCAATCTGAATACATATTTACATCATATGAAAGAATGTGAGAACATACTTCAGTTTTTCCCTTGGGGAAATGGCATAGTGGTAGCAGTAAATTACTTTTTGGATAATCTTTTTCAGAGTTCTTTGTGGTGGCTTCGGTAATGCCTTTCTTAAACAAAATAATGCAGCCAAACTCTTGTACGCTTATAGCGAACAGTCACCCGGAATTTCATACTATGTCAACAGTCATCTGCTCTGTGCCATCAGCTTCTAACAACCCTTGCGGAAGCAGCAAATTAAATAACAGAAAATGGAAGGAAGCCAGTACACTGGGAGCAACAACTATGCCACTTAGACAGTGCTACTGGAGTAGACTGATAGGTAGCAGGTACTCAAAGATTTGATCATCTTGAGCCAGTGGCCAGCAACTTTCCTATCAGTCCTCCACTGGCATTGCAGAGATTGACAAATGTCATCATTGCCAAGACTGGGCTAGTTTTATGTGGGAGTGGTTTTTTAAAAAACATGAAAATATATGCTTGTCAATCTGCTAAAATGCAACCTGTTCAAGGTATATTTTTCAAACCTGCAATTAAAAGTGGTAAAATTTTAAAAAGACTCCATTTTCCTTGGCTTTTATCACAGGGCCTTGAACATGCCACAGGGCAATTCATGCTGACTTACTGCCATACGATGCTGCTTTCTCAGCTGCTTTACCCGTACTTGGTCCAGGCTCGTAGCAACATCCTTTTCGGGCTGATCTAAGTCTTCAGCATATCTTTGCACTAAAGGTTCAGGAATCCCACAACGGCCATGCTGCAGATTTTCAAATGAAAGTCCAAGTTATAATGAAATAAGCAAAATTCTAGTTAACCAAAGTGTTCTTTCAGGTATTTAGTAATGGTTCCTTAAAACGTTATAAGAAGTTTAACTTATTTTTTCTAGACACACATCTATATTTATGATTTGATTTTTTTCAGTGATTGTATAAACATTTTCCAACCACAATTAAAGCACTTTAAAAAGGCAGATTTCAATGTGCACTTAACTTTGTCACTAAAATTGATGGAACTAAGTCAACCCTGAAGAGCCAGTTTGGTGTAGTGGTTAAGGCACCGAGTTATAAACTGGGAGACTGAGAGTTCTAGTCTTACCTTGGCAGAAAGTCAACTGGTGACCTTGGGCCAATCACTCTCTCTCAGCCCACACTTGTCCTGGCAGTCATTAGGGGTCAACATTGACTTGAAGACACCAAGAGATATCCCTAATTTTGATTGATTGAGCCCAATCCAAATAATATACATATGAGTATGATTTGTTGCTTTGACAAAAGCTAACAGCACATATTCATAGGCAATATAGATAGTGGTCTTTATTGGTAGCCCATTATGTGTTCCATACAGATGATGTTTATCATAAGGAAACTACATAAGTGTTAGGATGTGCAACTTCTGTTACATTATTGGTATGCAGTTGTTCCCACATTGATAGTGAAAAATGTTTAGTGCAGTAATACAGGTCTGCCAAATGGTTTACTCACTGCATGGAACATGTATGCCTACTTCTAGTTGCTAAAATATATGGATGCATTTGGGATATGATAAAAGACATTCTAAAAACGAAAAGCGCTGAAAAGGCATTGCACAGAATATTAGGAAATATTTAATCTTCTCGCACCTTATCAGAATATGGCTCCTCTGTAAGATCAATATCTTCAGATTGCAGCTTGTTTTCTATCAACATTTCAAGATCCAGTCCTCTATTACAGGATATCTTCCTTACTGAAGAAGGATCTAGCTTTAACAGGTGTTGCTGGACACTAGCTGTTTCTGGAAGATCTGACAACCAAGGAGGCCTTATGCTGGAAGGACTTTTGGGTTCCTGATCAGGAAATGTTCTACATGCAGTCAGTTCATGGGAACTGGAAGAACCAGATGGTGTAAGTTTTTTTGCTGGCAAAGAAGGTACATCTGAACAAGAAAGAGTTGGGAGGAGATGACAGTGTCCATTAGAAATGCGCTCTCTGTTTTTTTTTACAGGGACCGGTGGTGGCTGTGAAGATGTTTTGGGTTGTATTTTTATTTCACTCATGTCCTTCTGATCAGTTTCCATATTCTCTGTAGAGATAGAATGATGAGCTCTTCCAAGATCAAGGGTGCTTTTTTTACAACTTTTAAAAGGAGTCCGGGTCATACCAAATGAAAGTGAAGATGTCCGGATATCACAGTTCTGAGTCAAGCACTGAGGAAACATTCTAGTAGAAGGTATGGTTGCTGATAAGTGGAATTCCTTTTGTTTTCCCTTAAGGGCATCAACAATCCCTTTTCTCTGATTAGTCATCAACAATTTTATCATCTGTTCACCATCTTCAGGATCAGTTGACTTTTTAGATGAATCCAGAGGTAAGGTATCCACTGATTTTATAGTATCAGTGCCAATGTTTCCATGAAGATCTCCAAGAGAATGGGATCTTGGCCACATAGGCATACTTGGGACACTTTCTAAAATTTCCCAGCTTCGACAAATACCAATTGGCAAACTTCTACCTTTCTTCTTGAGCTCTATGACTGATGGCTGCTTGAGACAGTTTTTTGGAATTTGATGCGCACAGCTGAACTGGATCTTCTTTTCTTGCTGATAAGCTTCTGTTGATTTAGTTAAGGGTAGATTTGGAAAATTCACCAGTGGGTTTCGGTGGAAATCCTTAAAACTATATTCACTGGCTAATTTTGAGGGCAGGAGACAAGGCTGTCGTATTTTAGCTGCAACAAAACCAAATAAACATCACATGTTTGTAAAAGAAAAATATATCTGAAAGAAATCATTTCCTCCTTCCTTGACCCTGGAATATCCATGCTTTATTAATCTTTGATGTAGATGTTGGGAAACAAAATTTTGAGGATAATGTGATAATGTAATAATGTAACTACACTGTAAATACACTGTAAAGTAGTTACAGATTGTCTAAGTTTTAAACTTTAAATAGCAATCAGATCAGAGTACACTAAAAGGCAGTTTGATTTTTCTCTCACTCAGTTCATTTCACATTTTCCTCAACCTGAAATGGTTATCTCAGGAAAGAATTTTTGGTTCCTCAATTGGCAGTTTCCCAGAGCTTGAGATCTGGAAGCACAGACAAATAAAACAAAACTCCTGCACTTGATACAGCTTCTGCTTAACTATCCTAAAGCTAAATGAACGGATGCAATAAGTGCATTTACTTGGACTGCAAAAAAGGAGGAAATGGCAAAAAGATCCTAAAATGCATGACTGAAATGCCCTTGTAATCTTAAACTGTAAGCCCTGTTAAAACTTTCTGTGTATAACTGTGATATTCTGATTCAAACAGATCCCTGGTAGTTGTTACGTGCATTGGTTTGAGGAGGCCAACACAATTTTAGAATGTGCTTCTCGATATTATGGCATCCACTTCTTGCGCTGAAGCCTGTTCTTCAGAAAGAGGCTCATTCCATTTACAAAGGCTGGAAGAAGCTGTGCTCACTAGGATCGTGCACAGCGGGTGCTTTGCACTTCACAGACTGTCAGTGCGTCATTCCAAATTATATGCTGCAGTTTGTATAAAAGGCTCCAATAGGAGCTCAGCAAGACAGTGTTTTGAACCAAAAGGATGCCATATGCATTTCAAGTAAAGAAACTATTCCTTAGAAAAGAGTCTTTTTTAAGGCAATGAATAATTTCCTCAATCTGTTATAAGCAGATGAATTAAATCTTTATCCGAAGCATTTCCTCATTGTGCTCTTACAGCAAAAGAGTGACTTCATTCAACATCGCTTGCATGCAGGAAAAAGGTGGAGTCCTTTATACACATGAATCTTAATAAAGCAATTACCCAAAACAAAGCTGAAAAACAAGTATTCTATGTACACTGCAGGGAAATGTTCTCTTTACAGACCCTTGGAAAAATGCACAAATCCCATACACTACGGAGGTCCACTAATTAAGTTTGCAAAAATTGTTTTATTAGATTATGACAATGAAAACAGTGCTGAAGTCACCACGAAAAGAAATTCTGTAAGTGCTATTCCTGGAAACTGAAACTGGCACTCCTTTAGAAGCTAATGAATTAGGCATGCAATTCAAACGAGCACGGCTGAGATTACCATTCTCCAGGTTTTCACTGCCTTCGTAGCAGCCTGAATCCCGGGGAGAACATCCACTCAGGTCTTGGCCATCTACAAGGAGTTTCTCCTGGGAGCCCGACTGGTCACTGTTACCTTGAGGTTAGGACAATAATAGCAAAACTAAGAAAACGGCATTGATTGAAAACAATCTCTTTTGTATCAAGCAACCTGTAAAACAACTTGTGCATGTATAAATACTAGAGATATTTGCATAAAAATACACAAGAAGACAGTGAGAAAGGAGGGAGAAGACTAAGGAATTTCCAGCTATCACCACTAAGCAGTTTTGCTGTAATGTAGCTGTTGTTTATATTTGGAAACTTAACATCCAAGGTTTACAAAAAATTCTCATAGAGTTCCTCAGTTTTTCCACTCTGGAGCAGAACATTCAGGAGGCTGGAAAAACAGAATCCCCCCTTCTCTGTGGTTCCTATGAACAAGATGTTTCTGCTCATGCTACTATGTAACTAAATCAATGCAAATTAAATTAAAAACTAGGGAAAACATATTTTCAGGTGCTGGTAGGGAAAATGGGAATTCTTCTCCACCATTGTATTTATTTAGGGCAGAGAAGAAGCTCTGTGGGCTTCTTCTTGGGTGATCATTATGACAGATGTCTAGTTATGAGCTGCCTTACCCTCTATATACAGTGACATTTATTCCTTATAAACCATTTATAATTATTCTACACTCTCTTTAGCTCCTTGCAAGCCATGATTTTCAATATCTATGAGGTTCACAGTTAGAATCTCCAAACTAGTTGTGCACTGGAAAAGAAGATCTATCTCACTGTCATATTCCTGTAGGAGTTCCACAGCTGTCAAGAGAACAGCTCGGTGCTCTGGATCCCGAATGTTGAGCTCATCCAAATCTTCTTCCTCCAGAAGCTTGAAGGTATCTAAGTCTTCATAGCCATTGAAAAGAAAGGTTGGCATGTGCTCCTGTGTCAAAGAGAGACACTATTTTCAGTGCAATAAATTTGGCAAAGGTTTTTTTTGTTTCTAATCAGTGAATACTGACTGCTGTTATCATAATTATATTGATTTGTAAGTATACAAGGAATATTTGAACCATATCATTTTAGATACTATAAAGAGGATATGCAGTAACTGTATTATGTTATAATGTTATTATTACATTATAGCATATATATATATATTTAATTGTTATATTATGTATCAACATGTACAAATTCCTCTGCAGCACAGCTGTCACACACTTCAGTGCCAATATGAAATTTTCCTCGCGGATTACCATGTTGGCAAGTAGTCTACCCAATGAAAGAATGTATGTGGGGTGAAATGACGAAGAAGTTAATCTGTTAACTTCTTGAATTCTGCATTCAATGTATGATGGAAACTACAGTATGTGATTCTAACTTGAATAACCTCAGGTCAGAGCCTGTACTGGCTTTCTGTACTGCTATCCTTATCTGAGTCCGATGGCAGCTAGTATGGAAATACTTCTTCCATCTATGTGCTTCCCATTCATGAACCTCAGATGTTAATGTTCTTGCCATCTTTACACTTCACTTCTTTTTTTCTCTTCTAACCTGGTCCACCTCTTCAGTTCTAAATTTTTTGGAAATATATCAGGTTTGTGCCACATGCTGGTCTTTGCAATATTTACATTATGCATGCCTACAGGGAACTTGCTGCATACCAAGAAGGAAAAGACTCATGCTGTCGTTTGCATTTTGCCTTTCTCTGACGCAGCACTTTCACTTTCTAAATCTAAGCTTAATCAGAAGTATTTCCACCAAATAATTTCTATTACCACAGTATTATCTGGAAGTTTTGACTGTTAATGCAATTAGCTTAATTATCATGTTTCTTTATCAGTGGCTCTGGGCTGCCATATACTTTTTCCAGGAAAGGCTACTACAACTATTCCACAAGCATTTTTGCTAAAAAAATAGTACTTAATGGTATACTTATTATACTTTGTCCTCATTTATTAATAGTGAATGCATATTGAGGGAAGCGAGATTGCAAGATGAATGCAATTTCAAAATTGGAGTGAGAACATCAATAACTGGAGTTACACCAATGATATACTGATAGTTGAAACTGCAAATAAAGGCTAATAGTGAAAATCAAGGAAAAGAGTAAGAAAATCAGAGTAAGATTAACTATAAAAAAGACCAAACTAATGATAAGTACACCAACTAGCCTTAAAATTGGCAATGAAAATATTGCGGTGGTGGATAGCTTCTCCTAACTAACAACAGAAAAAAGACCAGCAGTCAAGAAACAGATGATAGGCTCGCATTTCAGAGTAGTAATGAAGGCCTTGAAAAAAATAAGCAGATGCTGGGATGTGTCGATATCGAGAAGGACCAGAATAGCACAGGCAGTGATTTCCCCTGTGACACTCTCTAAAAACAAAAGTTGGAACCAGGATTAACATTTTAACTTTGGTATCAGAGAAGAGTCCTGAGAAAGCCAGTGGCAACCAAGAAAACAAGCCAATGGATCACTGAATAAATCACTCGAGCCTTAAATTATCATATTATGGACAGATTCCATGGAACATTTCCATGGAAAATGTTAGAAAAGGTAGAATGAAAGAGAAGAAGAGGACAACCAGCAGCAAAATGGATGGATTCAATTATAGTGCCTGGTTCAATGATGGCGGATCTCA
This sequence comes from Acrochordus granulatus, assembly GCA_032468055.1. NCBI lineage: Eukaryota > Metazoa > Chordata > Lepidosauria > Squamata > Acrochordidae > Acrochordus > Acrochordus granulatus. The sequence goes on from JANHZU010004246.1 coordinate 223,821, forward strand.
GCCTGGAGAGCCTCTTTCTGATGTTGGAGCTGGAGAAGGAGATGGAAATACACATGTGGAAAGAATACTTTGATCTGCCCTTGCAGCCCTGGCCACTCTTGAAGCATATCACGGAGGAGGAGGTGATAGAGGAAGTAGAGAGTGAATTTGGCATCTCTTCTGTATCCTGATGACTCTCAAGATGGCGCTGCAGGTGGCAGCTTCGGTGAAGTAAGCTCTTACACTTTGTTGCAATTCCACAATTCTCTTTGCAATTTTTTGCAGACTACATATTACAGAAAAGAGCTCCTGGACATTGGAAGGCACACTTTAGTGTTGAATACCTAACTTCATTTATTGTTCTATTTTTATTTTATTTACTATTGTCTTGCAAATATGCTGAGAGCTGCTGTACTGGAATCAAATTCCTTGCATGTCTAACCATGCTTGGCCAATAAAGTACTGTATCTGATGCATACACTGCTGAGGACCTGAAGGACCAAGTTGGAGACATATTGTTATGGAGAAAATCTAACTACAGGTAGCTCTCAATTTACAACTGTAATTGAGCCTGCAAATTGTTATGGTCATTAAGCTGGTTATCACATGATCATGACTGATTTTACAATATTTTTTGTGATGGTTGTTAAATGAACACTGTGGTTATTGTGATGAACCCATTGTTTGCTGTTTTTTTGGCCAGAAACCAGAAGTAAATGCCAGTTTCCTGTAAAAACATTGTAAATCTCAGCCACATGATTATGGGATGCTGCAAATGGCCATAAATGCAGGCCAGTTGCCAAGCACCCAAATTCCAGTTATATGACTGCAGTCGCCCCTACCATTGGAACTTCAAATTCAGGACGTAAGTAGCTTTTTTGTGGTCTATTGTTTTCGCTAAGTGACCAGTCATAAGTTGGGGACTACCTGTATGTAGTTACTAAGAGTTGATATCAACTTGATAGAATATAATCAATCAATTACATTAACTCTTTCCTCATTGGCAGCAAGCATCAATACACATGATTTGGTCACATATAAATACTGTATACAAAGATGGCTTCAGCTAATCTTGATTTTTCTTAAACCAGTAAAAGTTTGAAAGCACATCCTTGTCAAGCCAAAAGCAAAAATAATCTTTTATTTAAACATTATGCATAGTAGATTCCTATTTATTTGAAGCATACAAATATTTGCATTGCCTCTTCATTTTACTCTTCAATAACTTATATAAGAAGAAACAAAGAGGCATTTGTTGCATACTAAAAATAGTCTACCTTTTATGAAGAATTACCTTTCAAGGATGGTAATGAGGAGAAGAAAAAGTGATGGTAGCCTGAGCATGTTCCACCTGAGTGTGTTTTAGTTAGGGCAAGATTACTGAGATACCTCCAGAGTGAGATAGTTGCGCATATTATAGTTCAGAATGGAGACTATGGATTTATTTTAGACAGCTACGGTAATAAAAAAACATCTTTCTTGCCAGGAGCCCAGCTGTTAGCAATTGCTCTCTTCTATTCAAGTAGTTTTACTGGCAATAAAAAAACATAAGAGGGCTTTGGGGAAACAGGTAACAGCTTCTCAAAAACTTTACTCTTCCTTCATCGCTACACAGTTGGGTTATTGTCTCATCAATGCTGGAATTCTAATCTTTTCAAAGGGCCTCCTATTTCCTTGGAGGGTTAATCCTTGCAGCCTTCCCAATGGCAATCATATTTTAATACCACCTGAATTCTGCTGCTCTCAGTCTCCTGTAAACCTTTGTTTTGTTTAATAATTGGTCTTTCTTTACAGTTAAAATTTTAGCTGTGATCACATCTTAAGGATATTCCGAGGAGCCATTCTTGATTATGCCAAGGGTCTGAGACCCCAGCCCGTCCGTCCTTGCTGTGCAGGCAGAATTATTTTTCATTGAATAACTTAATTTATACCTAGCTCTTTCAGTGTCTTAACAGGACTTAAACAAAAACAAAAGCCAAGCAGGTAGAATGAATCTTTAAAAAAAAAGTAAATTAAAAACCATGCATTGATAATTGGTTCTGTAAACAAAACTGTGACAAACAGTTTTGTCAGGCAATTTAGGAGAGAAAACAAGTGGAATTATTGACAATATAAAATAATAAGTAGTCTAAATAAAAAAGAAAATGTGTTATCACAGAACGTTTGTAGAGACTTAACCATAGGCAGTACTACCCACTGAAGCATGCACATGGTTCCTGCTGTGGAACTGAGAATCCAATATTCTAAAATCAGCTTGCTCTTAAAAAGCTACTTCATTTTAATAGCAGAGCAGAAAAAGGATAAAAGAAGAAACAAGTTTTTCAATCCCATCTGATATTAAGCATGAAGCAAAACCAATTAAAAATGTTTATTAAATAAAATATATAGAGTTGAATCCAGGCTTAATTATCTGGAATCAATAATTTCAATGTAGGTAATATTTGGTCCCCATAGGAGGACTGGGAAGGAAAGCAAGAATACTCAAAGGTGAATCACTAGCCATTCAAATAATTTCTAGGATTATGATTGCATTATCTGGAGAACCAGTTGCTGGGACAAAATGGGTTGCACTTCATAAGGTTTGGTAAAATGTATTTGGCTGAAACCTGTTGAGTCTAATCAGGAGAGCTTTACACTAAATCCACTGGGGGCTGAGGAGTAAAACCCTGAAGTAAGGCCTCAGATCAAGATTTCTGCACTCAAAAAATAAGGGGGAGTAGTGCTTCAGCCAAGTTATTAAACCACTATACATTAATGATCAGACTATGGGAAATAAACAATATGAGTTTTAAGGAAGGTAGGAAGGCAAATCTGACTTAACAGGTATAATGAAGGTTGGGAGAGTTAACTTCCATGACAGGAATACAGTACTACAATTTGTTCAAAAAGAACAAAAGAAGTAGAAAAGGAAGGATTAAAAATATCCATATATGTTCAAAAATTGAGATGAATGAATTTGGTAATGCTAGAGAGCATATAAGATTAAATAAGTGGAAATAGAAATAAAATACTATTACCTGCCCAACTATGAAGATGCACATACTGCTCTCCAAAACCAAACTGCACATCTTTGAAAGAGATATTATGAAAGAATGTCATAATATTGGGAGGTTTTAATTACTCTAATAAGTGTTGGGAGACAAATTGTGCCAAGGATGTCCTTCCAGGAACATTGTGATTTATTCTTCCAAGAAGTTTGTTCTTCAGATGATAGAGTCCACTCTGTGGCCAATAAATTTAAATAAATAAGTAACAGAGGAAGGCACAAGAGGATTATCTGTCTTTGAGCAGATATTAACAAATACAGAAGTCTGAGTTGAGGAAGTGGAAACAGTAGGAACACAAAGGGGAAGGGGTTATGTATTACTAGAGTTCCAGGGAAACTACAGATGAGTATAGTCCAATAAGATTTTAATGAATTTAAAGTAGGATTCTTTGTAATGGAAGCTAGGAGCAGAAGTAGTTGATTACAAAATGGATATGAATCAGGAATACGATATACTGTAAAAAAGGGAAATGTAGTTTTAGGCTGCAGTAACAGGAAAATAATAGGAACTCGTAGTTCCATTGTACTGATCAGATGTCACTTTAAGTAAAATATTCAGTGCTTGGTGTTATGCTTTAAGAATGATTCAGACAAACTGGAACAGTTTGGAGAAGTCAAATGAGGATAGTAAGAAGTATAGGAATTTAAGTTCTACAGTGAAAGATTGAATGAATTCAGAATGTGTAGTCTTAAGAAGAGAAGACTGGAAGTGGGAAGGAATATGGTAATACTGCACAAGTTACTAAAAGGACATCACGCAGAAAAAGGTCAACACTTTTTTAAATTAACCCAGGGTTTAGGAACAATATATTAATTTAAGGAAAGCAAATTCTGAGATCTAATTTACAGAAAACAGATTCTGTTAGGAGAAAAAACACTAACAGTATTTGACTGTGTCATCTCACCAAGGTAGACTAGACTAGGAAACCAAAAGCACACATGCTATACTACTTTTATTATAAAGTTATAATAACAGAATCTTAAAAGTCTAAATGTGCTTACCCCATCCCTCCCTTTATCTTTGTGAAACTAGGTAGGGTCTTATCTGATTCGCTTACTTGGGTTGCAAATTCATATTTCTTTTAACTAACTGTTGTCTTGGATGCAGCTCTTCTACCTATTCTTCAAGGTTATTCTTTCTGCCTATTACTGAAACCAAATATATGGAGGATGGTCAGCTCCCCTTCAATGGATGAGCTCAAAAGGAAGTTTTCAGGGAACATGAATTGCAAATCAATGGTCATGTACAACTAAAGTTTAATTTATTTCAACATTCAGTTAAAATAGACTAAATTTCCTGTTTTATTATGCTATGATATAATATTTATCAACAGTATTGTGTCTGAATGTTGGATAAATTAAGTCTTATAAAAACTAGGTAATTTCTCTCTCAAGTCACATGTTTAAACTTTCTACTCTTAAGGCCAAGGAATATTTGTATATCACCTGAAGCAACCATAGAAAAAGGGTCCATACCTAATTACCTCAAAACTAACTTAACTCAAATAGTACTTACTGTTAAGTTTTTCCATGGACAGATGACTATAACTTTATCTTTGAAACCAAAAATATAAATGCAGACAAAGAAACATTCCATGAAGATAAACATGGATTCCATTTCAATTACCTAAGACTTTCAATCTATTTTCATATCCCTCTGTGAATTAAATTCAGCAATGAGAAGGAAACCCAAAGAAGAACATGTTTGATATGCGCCACCCAGAGTTGCTTTGGTAAGATGGACAGTACATACATTTGATAGATAAATAAGCATCATACCCTGTTTGTATCAATAAACAAACTCTAGATTTAACAAACCTCCGTACAAGGGAATGTAACAATTTCACATTTTGTTCTTCCTATAAGTGAAATTATGTTCCATTTCCCTCAAATTTTGAATTCAGGGAGAATTTTAAAACTGCAGGTAATTAACCTTGATTTCCTGCCTTATTATATGGGTTTTTGTGATGCCCACATCATGACAGTAAGTAACCTGGCATCCTCTGGATATTTTGAGCCATAATTCCAACAGTCCTTTGATACTGACCTGGCTATCTGAAGCTGTTAAGTACTGAAGGAGAAGCATCTTATACAGACAAGGATAGCAAAGTAGTCTTGCTTATAAGACCCAATAAATAGGAGAAAATAGACACTGACCTTTAAATTGATGCGATCAAGGAGATCCTCAACAGATTTGGGCTGAGGTAGTCTTCCTTTTCGGCGCCTCCTTGTGGGTCTTTTAGGTTTCTCTTCTTCTTCATTTAATACCTCCACGTAGATGAATTTGAAAGTACCAACTTTGTTGTTTAGAAGACCCATCCAGGTACCCATGGGAGGTTTGCTAATTATATCAATAATATCACCCTTCTGTCATTGAGAAAAGAAAAACAAATATATTTGAGGGATGTCTTAAATCAACCCAGATAGCCCTTATGCATACAACCTCTTATGGGACTCTTATTAAAGAAAATATGTAATTCTAAGCAAATAAAGGATAGCTCAATGAAGAGACTCCAAGTTCACTTTTTAAATTCTGGAATATTTTAACTGTATATAAACATACATCTCTATATTTTTTTTTTAAAAGTGGACAGCTGTATAGAATTTTTTATTATAATCATCTTAGGCATGAGTCTTCATGACTAAGCATTTCAGTGCTAACAATTTATGTCTGAAAATATTTTTTTGTCTAATGTGTAAGTGGAGCTAAAAGTAATGTCACTATTGGCTCACTTTCTGATCCACACTTATGTTCCTGCCTTCCACAAGACCTTCTATTTTAAAAATAAATACTTAGGTTGATTTTTACAAAGCTGTATGAAGAGTCTTATAATTAATTATCCAGAAAAAAGTGGAGGAGAGAGGGTATGTATGTATGAGAACAGAATGTCTGAGGGACTGTCTTACTCCCATCGTTTGTACCTGTCCTATTAGGGTGGGTGAGAGGGATATGTTCTAGGACCCATCATTCAAGGATTGTAATCTAGTGGGACCTAGGATGGGTGCCCTTTCTGTAGCTGCTGTGCCTGTTCTCTGGAACACCTTCACCCAAGACTCGGTTAGCCCTAATTCTGTTCGCCTTTTGGAAAACCTTGAAAACTTGGCTATTTTCCCAGGCATGGGATTCAAGAGAATAATTGAGCCCACCTGTTGATATAGGGTGTTTTTGGTGACTACTTTGTGTTTTAGTTGGTCTAGATATCCATTTTTACTGTATTTATACTCTATTTTAAAATCTTTGTTAGACATCCAGAGTTACGTTAGTGAGATAGGCAGCCATATAAAACCATTTAAGAAAAGAAAAAAATGCATACACAAATGATTCATTAGAACAAAATAGTTTTATAGGCATTTAAAAGTAGTCAGAGAATCACTTTAAAGGTAATATAAAGGTGATATATATCAGCATTTGTAAAAATGATAGCCTTTCTATAAAGGAAGGTATTTATAATTTCCTTAAAAATGAGGAACTGGTCTATCAAGGAGGTTTGGATAGGTAGCCTTGTCCACCAGGTCTCTGGTCCATGTATCGAAATAAAGGAAAAGGCTTCCTTTCTAATACCATTCAGTACCTTTGCAAGCAATCCCTCTGAATTCAAATTTGCCAGTTAATTCACAAAAAGTACCTTGAGTTTAAGGGAATCTGTGTCATAAGGGCTGGGGGTAAAGTCAGTATGAACTCTGGCACGACCGCAAAAAGGCCCTCTGTATGCAAGTTCCTCATCATCACCATCTTCAGACTTGACACTCTCTCTATTGCTGGTCGAAGAGTCCGTTGTGCTTACTGTCTGCCCACCTGTTTGTGCAGAAAAATGGCCCAAGCAAAGAAATAGCAAAAGACAACAAGCAGATCCCAAACTATAACCCCCAAAGATGTTAGGAACATTCCTTAATATGTTCTAACAGCATTCTACAGTAAGTGTGATTAGTGATTAGACAAGCAAACACAACAGATCTTGTGGCCCTCATGTTTCTTTATAGTACTCTTTCACCATCTATGCTGGTCTGATTAGCTTCCCATAGATATATTTATATATTTATATTTATTTATCAAATTTCTACACCGCCCATCTCACCTAAGTAATTCTGGGTGATTTACAAATCTGTGTAGTGTTGCTACTGTATGGGTAGTTTACAAATCTATGTGGTGTACTTTGCTGTCTCCCAAAAAGTCAGCCTTTAGCTGAGCCCTCAACATCTATACTATGCTTCCTAAATGAAGAACCACAAAAACAGATTTAAAAAACTTAATAATTATCCCCACTCCCTTTGAGGTTTGACTCTGGTTCAGTTCAGATTTGAAGGCTCAGATTTAGCTTTAAAAAGACATCTGCTTTTCTCATTGCTTAAGATGATTAAGAGAGAGCGCATTTGATATAGTGGTTAAGGCACCAGGCTGGAAAATGGGAGACCAAGGTTTAGTCCTACCTTAGGCAGAAAGCCAGCTGGGTGACCTTGGGCCAGTCTCTTTCTCTCAACCCTAGGAAGTGCCAATGGCAAACCACTTCCAAAAGACCTTGCCATGAAAACCTCCGGCCCTACTCCAGGCAGTCACCATAAGTCAACAGTGATTCAAAGGCATGCACACACATTTAAATTGAGCATAGCTGTACTTATATAGATTACTTACTCATTGAGCTCTGGCCACTCAGAGAACTCCTCAAACTTTCAACTGAACCACCAGCTTTTAATTTTGGTTTATCCAAAGAATCGGTATCGGTCTGTGCTGCCTGAAGAGACTCTGGCCTGACATCCAGATTGGGTTCCTGGAAGACAAATATCTCACAATTGATATTTAATTTTCCATGTATTCAACTCCTGCGTATTGGTTTATGTGGTTTTAAAACTGTACGTACCCTAGTAGAATTCACTGCTATGGATCATATACCAACTATGATATAAAAAGCAGCAATCAGGTATCATTTCCTGTTTTCCTACCGCTTGTAAGTTAAACAAAAAGGTAAATGATGAGAAAACTGGGTTCCTGAATCACGAGACCAGGTTTGGGGTCACACAGAAAATGGTATTCTAAAGAGAAACTAAAGCCAGGTATTCTACAGCTGAAGGAAACTACTTCCCAATTTATAACACAAATTTCACATATCTACCTAACTTGTCTTGTGATAAGTGAATCTCCCAGATAAATGTGTTCAACATGTTTGAGCAATTCAGAATTGTGTTCTTTTTTGATTGAGCTTCTCACATTTCTAATGTGTACTCTTTTAATCTATTATTTTAAGATCCACAATTTCTATTTCAAATCTGAAGTGTATGCTACCCCGACATTATACTTGGTTCCCTTTGGAAAATATTCCATTTAATGTACTTTCTAACATGTTAGAAATTTTTATATTTTACAATGAACTGGTTTATAATTCTGTTCTTAAGTCAAGATCATAACTAGTACGAGTTAGAGTGTGTTTTTCTTACAAATATTTATTTAATACAATGCAATGCTATGCATATTTACTTGCGAGTAAGAATTACTGCGGTACATGTATTCTCTGCAAATGTAAGTAAAATATACAAAAATATGTAAATTGCTTGCCTGAGCAATTTTTTACTTATTTGTAATCAAACCATGCCATTAAAATTGGCATGGTTTGATTACAAGTTAAAATTCATTTGAGTTTGGCATCCATGCCTTTGTGTCTACTTATCATTTTGCTGTTGCATTATGTTTTTTAGAACTGTCCTGCCTTATAAGCCTTGGAATTAGTCTTTTCATATATAATTTGCTAAGATGATGCATACAATGTAAACCAAATGGTTGGTCAAGTAACAAAAGCATTATTATTTGGAGTAAGTAATCTAAAACATTATTGTGTGTAGATGGTGCTAAAATAAATTTATCTACTAGTCTCGTACTACAATTTCTTTTTGAAAATGGTAATCAATAAATCAACAATTCCTTTACGTGAAAAATAATGGGCATTTTCTGTCTTTATTCTTTAATTCAGATAGATACCAAGACAGATCCAAAAGGATTTGAACAATAATTTCTGGACTAATCTGCACTCAGAAGAGTAATTAGTGTATGAATATACAGTAGATGTAACTGCGCATCTTAGGCATAAAGGAACAGAAAGCGATACACAAAAATGTTGTATACTATCCCAGAATATCTGTGCCAAAGAATTAAAGAAACCTGCTGATATCAAGAATTGCTGGCTATTCCACTGACACGCAATCACAAACCATTTGATGAAGCCTATTATTTGTGTACTGCAGAGTCATCAGGAAATATCTTTCCACAAATCAAGCAATTCTCCAGAGAAAACCAAAGCCACAGAGTCTTAGTTAGAAAGTGCCTTCTATTTTTCCTAAGGTCTATATTTCTTATATTTTAAATATTTTTTTCTGCCATTAATTTGGCAGGCTCATCCATACATTCTTTCTACAAAAGTATTTGTCACTGGAGCCCCACAGAAGTCATGTCATTGGACTAGGTCATAAAATCACCATTGTACAATATCATTATATCCCAGATAAAAG
>JANHZU010004246.1:234137-253442 GCA_032468055.1 Acrochordus granulatus
CAGAAAGTGAAGAGGAGCTAAAGAGCCTCTTGATGAGGGTGAAAGAGGAGAGTGCAAAAGCTGGCTTGAAATTCAACATTAAAAAAACTAAGATCATGGCAACTGGTCCCATCACTTCCTGGCAAGTAGAAGGGGAAAAAATGGAAGCAATGGAAGATTCCTGGGCTCCAAGATCACTGCAGATGGTGATTGCAATCACGAAATTAAAAAAAGCTTGTTCCTTGGGAGGAAAGCTATGGCAAACCTTGACAGCATTGTAAAAAGCAAAGACATAATCTTGCCAACAAAGGTCCATATTGTCAAAGCTATGGTTTTCCTTGTAGTAATGTATGGCTGTGAGAGTTGGACCATAAGGAAGGCTGAATGTTGTAGAATTGAGATCAAACCAGTCAATCCTACATGAAATCGACCCTGACTGTTCACTGGAAGGACAGATTCTGAAGCTGAAGCTCAAATACTTTGGCCACATAAGGCGAAGAGAGGATTCAGTGGAAAAGACCGTGATGCTGGGAAAGATTGAAGGCAAAACGGGAAGGGGACGGCACAGGATGAGATGATTAGATAGCATAGTAATTGTGATGGGCATGGGTTTGGATAGATTCTTGAGGATGGTGCAGGACAGGGAGGCCTGGCGTGCTGCAGTTCATGGGGTCACAAAGAGTCGGACAGAACAAGAAAGGAAATGTGTTTTTTCATACAGCATACCACCATGGTCATTTAAAAAGTGCTTACTAAAATAGAACACATCACTGATTTCCCCTTTGACCAGCTTAGTCTACTCAGATAACCTCATGGTAAAGCCCCCATATTGCACAGATGAATGGTCGAAGCAGCAGTGATGCTTTCCACGATCAAGTTCAATGATCTTTCTTTTCAAATGCTGACAAATCATTCTTAACAGGGCAGAATGTCTACTATAGTTCCTAGCTACCTGTTTCTTATTTTTATTCACACACAAACATGTATATTTCATACAAGTGGCTTTTTTATCCTAAAAAAATTGAGAACCATAAAACGTACTATTTATTTTCAATGAACTGAAATTCACAGAATGAATATTTGTAATGGAACCAATAAGCATGAGGCAATTACAGAGATTTCACAGTGCAGAGTAGAATTTTCTTTAAATCAAATAAAAGATAATGAAATCGTATAATAGATACGATGCACGATTTTTCTGTATGGACAAGATACACAGCTGAATATATTTTTCCTATTATTTCATGTATAATTCATTAGTTTTATATTTTAATGGGTACTTTTAAACTATTTATATGTTAGCATATTTTAGCTACTATAGATTGTTCTAAACTGCTATTGTATTCGCCATTTAGATATAATAATTATTGATGTTTCTGCTTGTTGTAACATGCATTTGAACAAAGTAAATTGTGGTTAATTAAGATGAAAATAACTTTCTTCTGATCACAGGGACAAAATACAATTCAATAGGTAAATGGAAGTTATAGTCGTAAGGATTTTCAGTCTTTTTAATTGAAATGCTTGTTCTAAAGGCATAGAGCTGTGTTATTTGATCGTGGAGGTCCTCCTCCCCCAAATATGGCACCTTAGGATGACAAATGTGTCCTCAGACACATTTCTTAATATTTGTCAGTTCCTTGTACCATGTAACATATTCTTTATATCTTATGTTAGGAAAAAATAAATGGGAACTAACATGCTGTAGAGGAAAGCACAAGCCTCAAATCTAAGTTAGATGTCTGCAGGCCCAAGGAATTTATAAAATAATGTGTGGAGCAGTCCAGTGCTGTGTTTGGTTTCTGGTAAATGGGTATTTTGAGACTGGCCACACACAGTTCCCTTGGCGACTATTTTGTGAAAATGCCTACCACATGGTCTCAAATGTCCAACTGTTCCAACTGGCTTCAAAAGGTTAGAGACCTTTGAGTTGAATTTTGCTCCCATTTGACGATGTTAGAGATTTGCTCAGGGTATAAAAACTCAGTCATTCTTTATAACGTGTGAACTACCAGCACATACTGAATGAAATCATAAATTTTACTGGCTTAACTCAATCTTAGCTTCCTTTATGATTTTATTGAAGCTCTTTTCACAGTAACTAGTTTTGAAAGGCTCTGGAATTGGTTTACTACATGATACCCCTGGGGAGTTTCTCAAGTAATACTGTTGTACCTTTTCATGAGGTTTCAAAAGAGGCGACAGCTTAAAAAAAAATGCCCAGCTGTGGTTTCATTTCAAACAAACAAGAACAAACAAACTGGCATACCTGCTCTGTCAAGTTGCTGTTGCTGTATTTTTTAGACATTCTTTTCTTCATGGTTTCTTTTACAGATTTCACCTTCTTACCGAGGGATATGCGGGAAGTCGAAGGGGATTTAATTACTTCTTTGTAGACAAAATCACCATCTTTGCCCTGTCAAAAGAAAGAGAGGTTGAAACAAAGAACAGTTTCCCACCTTAATTCCTTTCTGGCTATCCTCAGACTTGAGAATATCTAACAAAGATTGTTCAAAATTATAGCATTCCCAAGACACGTTGTATATTGTTCTTCTGACCAGCCCGCTTTTCCCCAGGAACCTGTGCTTCCTTTTAGACAATATCTGCACTATTTTCCATGGCTATCAGAAATTTCTCTCAGTGGGATGAGTAGTGGAAGGAAGGACAGTCACTTATATTGACTACCCTATGATGCTTGTCTCCTAATTCTTAAGCCATTCCTTGAAACATCATTGTGGCTTATTATTATGATTGTTATGAAGTATAACAATCCTGACTGGCATTAAGCCAGAATTACTCATTACACACAAACTGAGACAAAAATCACTACACAGCCAATGTATTCAAATTGGCCATCTATATTGATAATATATATATATATATAATATATATAATTCATAGGCAGAATGCTAAATATCATTCCTGCATGCATGCATTTTTATTTAATAACGTAAATGGCATACTCTAATCATTTTCTATGAATGTGTCCTTTGCCAACTCCTGGAGAGAAACTTTTAGCTTGTATCCCCCTCATTTGCTCCTTGTATGAAATTCATTTACATCAGTATTGCTCAATATATAGTGTTCTTTAACTTTCTTTTTAAATATTTTGGAAGTTATGAACAGCTAATTAAAATGCAGCTCACATCTTGTATCTGTTACTTGCATATTAAGATCAGTTTTCAGAATATTCTTTGATTTTTGGCTGAGATTAATTTTTGTTTATAAGGTTAACTGTGTTCTGCCTGCCTAAATTCTATGCAGATTCAACTGACCATGGCTAACCTCAAGCATATTCATTTGAATACTTCCCCAAGTAGGAGTGTTAAATCTAGTCACATGATGCTCAACTGCAACATCAAAGGCTGCCAAGTAAAGCATAATACTGGCTTTCGGGTGAGAGAATTTTTCTGGGTTACTTTGTGGTAACATCCACACCAAGAAAAGTAACGGGTACTGAATAGAAAAAAAATAAGATCCAGTTAAGAGTACTTGATCTTCAAACAATAAGAGGAAAGGAGAATGATCAAGAAAGCTAGGAACAACAAGGAAGAAAGGCATCTAGAACCATTTTAGATTAATGACCAAAGCATTTATAAACTGGACCAGACCAATTCTGATCCAACCAAAGCAAGTCCCCTATTTTCATAATTCAGGTGCCTTTGAAAGTAAGCATGGCATGAAAAGGCCTATCACCCTGAAATATCCATCCTTGGTGAATTTGCCATTCATACCACTGGCCAGAATTATTCATAGGGGATTTACAAAAATTAATGTGCTGCCTGAAAAAGTGTTTCACTTTGCAGTTTTGGAAACTCTTGTAGAACAGCTTCATGAAGGGGCTTTATGTTCCAGGATGGATTGAGAGAGAAAGATTCCTAACTAAAGAGATGAAGGTAAAACAAGGATAGATGAAAGACTTTCATTGGGTGGGGGAGCTCCAAACTCTGGCAAGAACTTGCTAACTAGTTATAATCCTGATCTCTTCTTTCGTATGCGTGTGTTCTACTGATCTAGTCTCCTGCAGCTGTGCTTCATCCCCACCCTCTAGAGACTTTCCATCTGGCCAGCATTTTTCCCCAGATGTTTTCAGAGATATTTCTCTTTCTTATATATACAGAGATCACTCTGTGGCAATTCAGGAACTCAATGGTTTGGATTCACTTGGACAGGAGGAAGAAGTGTTTTAGTAATGGAATCACAGACTTAATTTCAGTCCTCTGTTGCCTGCCCTACAAAATCCCCAAATGCTCAGCAAAACCACAAAATTGGCTCCTAGGGCAAGAAAAACCAAACTAGATATAGAAGAAAGAACAGGGGAAAAATGAAAGGGGGAAACTTAGTTTTAAAAAAACAAGCAAAAAACATCATTATATCATAGTAATTCATGATAATGTTTTGCCTGATGTTAAAAGAATATTAAAGTTTCAGAGTGAAACTATACATCAATATCCATTTCTGAAAATAAGATTCTATGAACACTACAAAGCCAGATGAGTGAATTTCCATTCAGCACAAGCGACAGCAATACTTAAGAGCCAAGTGGATGATTTGCCAAGAGGATGAGATCAATTCCCCATCCTTTTCTTTTAATTCAAAGCACCCAGAGAATCCGCAAATCAGATCAAAAAAGCACTGCTTTCCACAACTTTGTTTTCTTGATTTACATGTCCCTTGTACCCTTACAGGTAAGGGCATACATATATTATATAAATACCATTCCTTCTTTTGTTCTTTCCTGCTCTAAATCCTGTCTATTCCACCCATCTAAATCCTGTCTATTCCCCAAGTAACAGTTCATTTGAACAAGTAATTCACTGGCATAAAATCAGAAAGAAAGGTTTTGGACATAACTTTCTATTCTGGCAGTCTACAAGAAATGCAATCCTAGTTGCTTAGTACCACTGCTAGTACTATCACTATAGTCAAAGGGATACCACTTATGTAAAGGGCAATATGGAAAGATGATTCAGGGCAAAAGAAAAGAACTACATTTAAAATGGGAAGTTCTCAAAAAGAATTCTAACTTGGGTGCAACTCAATTCACCATTGAACATTTTCTTAATGGTATAGCTTTGCCAAGGATATGTTAAATGAACATATCAGGGCAAAAATGTTTATAAGATGGAAATGCACTCATTACATTCTCACAATCTCTATCTTTCATCCCTGCCTTTCCCAACTTTGTGTTCAGCAAAATATTTGAAAAGGAACTATATATGTCGAATATTTGAAAAAGAACTATACATATGAGACATCAGAAGGGGAACTTTTCTCACATCTGAATTACAACCTATTATGTTCATTGAATCCAGGCTTATGTGGAGAGCTATCCAAGTGGACACAAATCCCTGCAAGCCTCCTCAAAGTGATTAAAGAGAGAGCAAGTGTAGAATGAATAGAAAGTGAAACTGGACTGCCATGCATGTGTTTTAGACACTACACCTGAATACCTTTTCTTATGCTTTTGGCTCTACTACACTTCTAATCAGCTTATTTTGGTACATTTTTATTCAGTGGATTGAATAACTTGATGGGAAAATGATTTTCATTTCTCTGATCCTCTTGGTTATGGTAAATATCCTGGCTGGCCAATAAAACCATGGCAGACATAGCTGGAACAGTTGGTTTTTATTATCTATCTTAGCCTTCTTGTGGAATAAATGCTAGTGCTTTGTAACTGCCTAGGAAACCCCCATTTCATCTATCCTCATGTTACAATGTACAATGTAGAAAATAATATCTAACAAATGAGAACCTTGAAAAAAGAAGATAGATTTTTTTGAATGGTCCAAGGTTGAATTCAACAAAGATTCCTGTTTGTCATACAGACTGATAAGCTTCTCCTGAGTTAAATTTTTATCCTTTTTGAATCTCAAAGACAGTGTATTCTCCTACTGCTTTCTAGTAGCACAGTCCTTGTCACTCTCAAAATTCTATGACATTCTGCTACACATCCTCCTAAGGAAATTAAAAAACATAATTTAAAAGATTCCAAAATACGAAATGTTGCTCAGAATTACACAGAGCATTGCGTGGTATTAGTGTTTGCAAAATAATAAGCATGCACTATTTGGAGAGGAGACACGTTCGAACATTCATTTTAGTGCTCATTATTTTCTCCGATATCAATAAATTGTTGATGTAGTCAAGAGCACCAAGCACAACAATTATTATGCCATGATATGTCTATATCTACAAAGGCATAACAGTACAAGCTATGTTATTCCCTGTGACACTCTATGGAAGCAAAAGTTGGACTTTCAAGAAGCATGATAGAAAAAGTATTTTCACTTTTGAACTTTGAAGTTGAGAAGACTCCTGAGAATACTAAGGACAACCAAGAAAACAAACAAATGGATCACCAAACAAATCAACCCAGAGTTTTCACTCAAGGAACAAATGACCAGACTCAAATTATCTTACTTCAGGCATATAAACAAAAACCAATCATTCTGGAGAAGACTCTAATGTGGGAAAGGTGGAAAGAAGAAGAGGAGGACAACCAGCAGCAAGCTGGATGGATTTATTTACAGTGATGATGGGTGCACTAGTGGAAGACCTATATGACCACCTTAGGGACAGACTGTCACTGAGAAAATTTATCTTTGTGGTCACTGTAAGTTGACACCAACTTGATGGCAAATAATCAGTTATTTGTCATTGTTGGCAAATGAGGTCTTTTGAAAGTCTGAAGAAGCAACTCAGACTATTGTAGCTGAAAACTGCTCTTATCTGGATCTTATAGCTATGCTTATAGCAAATCCCATTGCATAATGTTATACTCACAATCTGATCAGAACTGTTTCCAATGTGCAATGAACGATTTGCCAAATCAAAACCACCAAAGCTGCAGGTTCTCTGTGAAATAAGGCAAATTTATAACAGTTCACCACCACAAAATCAGTATGGAATAAATTATTTTCTAGGGCAGAGAAGACACTAGAGAAACTATTCAACTGTACAATTAACAGCAGCAAGCATAAAAATTAAAATGTTCTGGATTATGTTCATGCATCATGTTCCCTCCATGGTCTTTTACTAATTATTTTATTGATTCATATTGAGATCAAGACCTTCCATAAAGGAGTATTAAAAGTATTCCCTAAGTGAGGAATAGATTCCCTTAATCAGTGTTTTGGGTGTCAGAGTATTAGTACAGAGTATTAACAACAGCAACAACAATAAAATGTTCCACTTGCATGGTACTGGAAATAGACAAAAGCTTTGAAATTATAAGTATCTATTCAAATGGACAGTCAATGACATCTTCAATCTCTCAACAAATGACAATTTGCCTTTTCAGCAACTCCATATCTGTAACCAACTCCTGTATGGAACAAAATAGCTTTCTTACAAGTGAAAGAACAGTGGGTGATATTTATGGTGGCATAATCTAGTGGAATTAAATTAGAAAAATGAGTTGCTGCGAGCAACATCTCAAGCAAGAAACACTGATGTTGAATATAATAGTTCTGCTTGCCTAAACAGGTCAGTAAAATGACACTAATTTTCTTTTCAAAGCTGAAAAGCACAGCCAAGTGAAAGTATATTTACTTGATGTAAATCTTAGTAATGATCCTCATCAGTAAAGTGCACGTTAATTAAAAGACACTAGTCCTTTGAAGCTCAGTAGAATTGCCAAGATCCCCTTCAGTTCTACAATACAGATGTTTGCCTTTTCTAGAAATAAATTGGCTTTTTATTTTTGTCTTGATCTATGCATTTACATCTTGTCCTTCATTTCCTTTTTTCATTATCTTACACAAAAAATCTATCATATACTTTGTAACCAATAAATGCTATCTATGTAATCTCTTATTATTATATCTTTTATCAATTAATAAATTACTAAAAGCTGACTATAAGCTCTATTAGACAATCTATATGAAGTACTATGTTTTTATCCTCATCAAGCAACTCTTTGCTGGTGAATATGTAACAGTATTTCTTCCCTGAAAACATCTGTTTAACAAGAAAGTCAATAACAAAGGAATGTTCTAAGAGTTTTAAGGACTTAATTCAGAAAGTGTACATCTTCTTTTAATATCAAACAAGGATTACATTTGGAGGTCTTCATATGGTTGGGTATGAACATGTATGCAGGCAGTGAACATGTAGAACTCAACAGTTTGACACAGATGGCATATAGAATCATAGGTACACACACACAAAAAATTCACAGCTAAAAGTTGCTTTTTGGCAATATGCTAGAATAAATTTCAAGGTACTGTTATGTTTGCAATTGGATATATAGTTCATTACTTCCAGTTGTTTCATAAAAAACATGCCAAATAAAAGCTGTGGATGAAAAGACTGTAGGCTGTTTAAATGAAATGATCATGCACATACTTTAAAAGATCTAGTCATGCCTTGGCCACTAAAAAAATTTAAATGCCCAAAACATATGTAAAAATAACACAAATAATCAGGCCTACTGACAAGGGATGCCATAGCTCTTGAGGTTGCAGTAAACATGAATTACGATCTCAGTGGAAGAGAGTGCCGAAAAGGGCCTAAAATTCACAAGCGGAGTATTAAGCATCTTCTCTTCATAAAAGAAGGAAGTGGTTAATCCAAGTTTTCATATAAAAAAAGAAAAGGAAAATATATAGCTTTTTCTTCAGTGATGTAATCCAAACACATCGTAGTTATTGTTTTATATTAATTAATTATTAAACCAATTTATATAGCCACCCATCTCACAAATCACTCTGGATGGCCTACAGCAGAGCAAAAAAGTTAATAAATACATTAAAAAGTACAAAAACCAAACTAAAACAAAGAAAAATAGATGAAGGGATGTTAAAAATAACAGAGCCAATTCACTACCTCACCCATCCTTTGGGGACCTCAGGCCCCCAGATCTTGAGGGACCTCCAGAAGCTCAACAGTGACAAGGTCAACCTCATTTTGTGGGGGGAGATTTTGCAGGCTTCCTGCCTAAGGCTGCCAAATTTAGCTCCCTAGCTGATGGACATATTCTCTACATACCATCTTCATTAAATAAAGTAGGACAGAATCAACTAACATACAAAGAACTTAAGAAAAAGGATAAAATCTTCTGGAAAAAACTAACAACTTTATAATGGCTACTAGCCAACAGCAGCCACAGCTTCCTAGTTAGAAAAAAAAGAGTTTTTGTTAGTCAGAATGAGCTTTTCTAAAAGTTTCTTGGAACTCTAGTCATGATTGCCTAAACACAAGACCTTGGTTCAAAAACACAATCCAGCTATGAACTTCCCAGATGGCTTTAGTATTCCCTGGCTCTCATCCTCATTTTCCTATCACTGAGCTGGGAATCAAATGTTTCACTGTAGAGGGCCAATTATGGACTGCAATCTTTAGCACATTTGCCAGAGTGAAGGATCTGTACAGATCGTTGCCTGGTGTAAATTAAGAGTGGCAATCTTTTTTTAAAATAGCAACTGAGAACCACATTTTCTCAGAAGGTTATCAATGGCTATATAATGTAATGATGGATGGATCCTCAGCCAAAATAACAGGTGGGATCACTTTTTCCCTCTCTGTATCTCTTTCTTCTTTTTGTGTGTATCCTTTTCATTTATCTCTTGACTTTCTCTTTGATTCACTGCTTTTCCTTCTTTTTTCTTTTACACACACACAAATACCTTATTTCTCACTCCCACCACACCTAGTCAGCATACAAAAATAAAGAATATGCTGAGATTCCAGTAGGAGTCCCCCCACTTCTCCCATCCCTGCACGAATCACATTTAAAGGAGCTAGTGATGCATCATACACACAGCAGAATATCATTTCCCCACACCAGCAATTCACCACCGCTACCAGCTTGGCATCTGGGAAAACCACAGTTATGCTAAGATTGCAATGCACAGGAATGGCTTTCCCTGGATATTGCCATCGGCAGCATAATGAGCTGTTTGGTGGACTTGCAACTGTGCCAAGAAAATCAATGGGCGTGATTCTCCCCACCTTCTCTTCTCCAGCAGAATCATCTTACTGAAAATCTTCCTAAAGGGCCTGAGGAAATCAGAATTTGTTAAGGAGCAAAGACACTGGCAGAGACTTAAGGTGGGCTGCTCTGAACAGAAGGGATCTGAAGGAATACTGGAGTGAGTACAGAAAGAAAAAACATCCCAGGCAAATATAGGATATTTGGGAAGATAGCAAAAGTGTCAAAAGAACTGGGATGAAAATCCTGCTCTACTATCATTATGTAATACTCCTATTAATTTTTAGGAAAGATTCTCAGCATTTTTTCATCTGTCATATGGAGCCCAGTTTGAGAGATAGCACTCCAAACCATAACAAAGCAACAGGTGGACTTTTTGTCATCCTAATAGGGTAGAAATGTGTAATGCCACAGACCTATCTAAACTTCTATAGTGAAACAAACTTTTCTCCACATGATGTGTCAGAAAACCCCTTCAAGAAGCATTTGAACCATCCCACAATTCATCTGTCAAGAACCTATCATTAAAATACCTTGTACAGCTGGCACTTAGCTAAAATTACAGTATATTTATTTTATTTTAGATTTTTTATCCCACCTTTATTATTTTGTAAGTGACTCAAGACTTATGTATATTCTCCTTCCTACTCCTATTTTCTCTGCAACCACTGTTGAGAAAACCTGAGAGAGAGCAACTATCTCTGAGAGAGAGAGCAACTGGCCCAAAGCCACCCAGCTGGCTTTCACGCTTAAGGCAGGACAGGATTCCCCATTTCCTGATTTCTAGATTGGCCCTCAACCACTAGACCAAACTGACTCTCCATAGTTAATTATTTATATATTAATTTGTTTCTCAATTTTGTTGATTCTTAAAGTATTTCTCATTTTTTAAAAAATCAAACATGGAACCTAGCAGCCATTTTCCATCTGAAAATATACTTATTGCATTTGGATGATCCAGATTAGAAGAGGCAAGTGCCCTTAAAATGTTGTAAGTTTAGAGAGATGGAATGAGAACTGTGTATCCCAATATTTATTAGAACATCTTATTGGCAAGTAATTGGGAGGAGGTGAAGAGAAAAGAAAGCCAATGAAATATTAAGCCTTCAAAACATTATGATGGGGGAAAAAACAAGCAATGCTGACTGCAACCTCATGGGAGCTTGTGGCCACCTTTGATGAACACTCACAGACTTTTGGTGGATTCTCAAAAGAACCCTTTTAGTACAGCGATCCACTGTAGCAGCCCATTTCCTCTTTGCTGCCGCCTCTTCCTCCAATAGGCAACGCCTCAATTCCTGCTCTTCACTTTTGCTCAAAGTTCTGTCAATAGCGGGCCGCACCAGATGTGATAGGTTGAGGTGACTGTACAGGCTTCTTTCCACCACATATGTAATATTGAACTCGCTGACCGAATTGCACCCTCGAAGCCTTCTGTTTGAGAAGCCACAACTTCCACCTCTTCCTAGCTTCTTGGGTTTGTGATGGATCAGCTGCAGATCGCAGATGGAAGTTGATACACCTTTCCTAGCAGGACGCTGACAGAGAAAAGCTCTAGAACATGAATAATTAGGATCTGTCTTTTTTAGCCGGATCTGTTTCCTGACACTCTGGATTTCCTCCAAAGATACCAGGACATGATGTTTGCACCTGCTGTCATAAAAGCAAATGCTTTCTTTACTTACCCCATGACTGAGAGAGCCAAGGTTCTTCATTTCTCCCTCTGTTAAAGAACGGCAAACTTTAGGTATTTTCTCCTCTTCTGGATAGGAAAAGAATGTCCCAAGCTTCTTTGGGGGTTTTATAAGGCCACGACTATCAGATTTACTGAAAGTCTTAAGCAATTTCCTGTTTGTACCCCAAGTATCCAGGCTGCTGGATGAAGGAGATATGGTCAATGAATCACTTTCATTCTCTGGCTGTCTTTCAGAGGAGTTATCCAAAACAAGTTGTTTCTTGTGAATTCCAGAGTAAAGTACTGGTCTGCCATCTGGTCCTGCAAGAGTGTCATGCGAGTGATCATTCACACCTGAAAGGGAATATGCTACTATATTAGTTCTCACAAGCTAAGGCAGTCATTACAAAAAGAGAGAGAAACAAATCCCAAAGAGAAGACTTCTCGATCTTGTTCAGCCAAATAAGTTTAGGGATAAGTTGATTGTTGATGAACTGAACAATCAGAGCACAATCAAGGAATAAAACAGATTTAATAGAAGCAACACTGGTATACTGATCTGTATTTCTGCAGAAAATATATTAGTATAATTTAAAATAATTAAACCTCAAATCCTAAGCATACAAAAAAATCCAACAGTGGAAAAGCTGAAAGAAATAGAATTTGCTCTGCAAGAATAAATGCACCTATTGATATTAAGTTAATAAAGTAGAATGAGAAATATTTAGTAAGATCAAACAAAGCCAGTGTGATGGTGGGAATGTAGATACAGAGGACTAAGTTTATGAATGAAAGGAGAGTGCAGTGAAATGATATATCAGTTTTCAAATATTTAAAGGGAGGCAGCAGCAATTCTATATATAGCTTGTTTTGTTACTAGCACAACTGTGAATTAAACCAAAAAAAGTGAATTTAAAATTAGAAGTAGGTAGTTATATATTGTCATCAATTGTGAATTTATTGCCAATGAAGTTTGTGTGTAACCATCATGGAAAACAGAATTTTTGTTAAAGAGAGTTTTTCATACAGAACACATCATTTTAAGGAAGAAAAAGTGAAATAAGAAGCCAAACTTGTCGCAAGTCTATGATTACATGTAGGAGTTAAGGAAAATGATAGCTAACATAACCCATCCTCTCTCTCTATACCTATCATCCAGCTGAATACAGTGAAAGTCATATATGAACAGAAATACTCAATTTGGAAATCTATTTTAAAAAGGTTCTTTCCTCCTCCCTCTGCTAATGAAGGGGAACATTCATACTACATTTATCTAGTGTGACAAGAAAACAAGATACAGCAGAAAGGAATCCAACAGAATACATTCAATCTTTAACATGAATGTCCCAAATGCTTTGATTAAAGTCAAAACTTGTAATACATTCACTCAGTGCTCTTTTGTGTACTAACATGAATCTTCTCTCAAGTAAAATCCTAGAAAATATGCACTGGGTTTCATCAACTGTAAAAAGGCTAATGTTGTACTTAGAAAGGTCACAACAGAGAACTGCAAGAAATGCCCATACATTTGTAGAGATGCAAGAACTACAACTCAATGTATGAGAAAAAAAAGAAACACCCACATTCTTCAAATGTTGGCTAGAAGAACAGCAGATAACTAGAAAATTAAAATATATTAAAAATTAATAGTCACATATTTACATTGCAATACAAACTGAAGCCTGTCTAAATAAAGACAGTTCTTTACATTTTTGCATAATGACATCAGAGATCTATGGGGACTTCTCCAAAAAAGGAAGGCTAGAGTTAAGTACAGTCATGACATTGGACAATTGTGAGGCAGAGAAAAATGACAGATATTGTGTTATGGTAGTCTGGCCCAAAGTCACTTGAGATCATGTTTGAAGACAAACTATGTGGTCTTTACAACTGGCTCCAATCAAAAGTTCAGATGCAACATTTTGAAGCTGATGAAGGCTGAAATGCCCATTTTTGACTTGTACAGCAAGGTACCAAAACAATAAGCAATTATGACAATATATTGTCATAGCAAATGAGGATATAATAAGTGCAATAGTCTCAGCTACATAAAAAGCTTTGGACTGGAGGTCAAATTTGGACATTTACATTCTAGAATGCTCTGGATCCAACCCTTACTACAAATATGGGTTAACCTATGAGAGTGTATCAAGCTAAATTCCTATCCTCTGTTGATCTTTCTTCCCAGGCCTGAGTAGCCTTAATTTATCATTTTAAAAGTATATTTAAAAAAAAAATAACGAGGCATGGTAAGAGTTTGTAGGAAACCACTATAATAACTGACTATGGAACAAACTTCCTTTGCCTTTGATTTCAAGAGTTTGGAAAAAGGCCACAGCTCCTTAGGTGTTTTTATTTTCATAAAGACATCACATTTATGTCTGGGATTTCTTTTCCTTATTTGAGATTAAATGTATATCCCGAATTAGCTGTGGCAGTAAAACAATATTAAATGTCCATTTGTCATGCTATGGTTTTTATTTTTCAATCAATCAAAATAAATACCATGAAAGTGAAACTCTCACTATATTGTACTTTAAAGGATTAAAATTCCCCTCTGCCATGTGAATCAATTGTGGCATTCTTTGACTTCTACTGAAGTGATACATATCTATTTTCTGACAAATTCACTGTTCCCCACTGAAGGAACCATTTGCCAAACTTGAAGGGTGTGGTTTCAGTCGGGCAGATGTTTCAGCATCCCATGAGAAGCTTACTGGCCTTCTAACCTATGGGATAAGCCCCACTTGCATTTTCTCTAACAGTTTTCATCCCTCAAACAATATAGTTCATTTACAAGTCACATTTCATGGCTTCAGAACTTGCAGAAAATTAATCAAGAATGAAGCAAAGTGACAGCAACTTCAGAAAATCTGTTTTTTACCATAAAAGCAATACATTTTTTGCTCGTACTGGTACTCTGTTCCCCACAATCTCTTAAGCTGATACTTATTGCTATATTAATGGAGACATCATGACAGATTGGTCATTTCCTGGAAAAATGTAGACCCACTATGCAGGTTCTGCTACTATACTGCCAAAAGGGGCTTTCAAATGCAGAACTAGGAGTGCTAATAAATTTGTTAATCAGTGTTATGGATTAAGAAGTCCGTTTCCTTCATATGGTATTAGAAATAATTGCCTTTGGACCTATCTAGTTTCAGGAAGAGTTCTGTTTGGGTGATAAGGCTTTCTGCTCCCAGATGCACTCCCAGAAAAGCCACTTTGGGATTTCAGGCTTTTTTAGAATGGGAGGGGAGGGGGGAAGATGGTGAAAGCTTGTCTGATTTAGTCCATCCATCCACTGATAATAACTTCTGTATAAACTTTTCACTTCAGATTCTCCCCAATAAATTTTGTTGCAATAAAAGGAGAAGAAAGAAAAAGACCACTCAACCACATAAGAAGCTAGGGTAGGTAATGGTACCTAGAAAACAGAGTACAGCCATAAAATTGCACCGCTACTGCAAAGAGATATTGTGATCCAGCTAATTAACATGAGCACACTGCATAAAAAATCAACTTGGAAGGCAATTCATTTCTAGTCACCCCTTTGCTCCTAATGCAAATGTTTCTTCTTGAAATTCTTATAAAGTTTTCTCATCCACTTTCCGAAGGGATGGCATCCACCCACCCTCTCTCTTCTATCACACTATTCTGATCACGAGCCAGCTCATCTTTTCTTTAAGGCTGCTAAATCTTACCTTCGGTGCTGGGCTTTTTAATTTCTTCCACTCGAATTAATTTCTTCCTCACTCTGCGAGTTGAGTTGACCAATTTATGCAGTCTCTTAAACTTCACTGATTCTTCTGATTCATCATCTGATTGTTCTCTTGACTGCCAGAAAGCAAAAGGAAATGTTAGTAGAGGAATTATGGCACACTCTAGCCAGAGAAGAGTCTCTTTTTCCAGAGATTTAACAACAAGGCAAAGCCTGAAACTTGACACAGTTCATCTCTCATCCTGAATATTCACAATTTTTCTTTCTCACTCTCTCACAGAGTACTTTAAAAAGAATGGAACATACCATTTTCACTTTTAAATTAGCGCAAAGTAAGGTCTCAGGCACCAAAACACATTCCAGCCCTCATCCTTCACTCTGCCTCCGCACATTGTGCAATAATAGCTGTCTCCACGTTGCCTTCCTACACAGCCCAGGGAGGACACTCTCCTAGCACTCTTTGAGCCCTTCTAGTTAAGCTCTTGTGGTTTGGGTCAGGCAGTGATCTTGTCTGGCCTGGCGATACCTAACATTGAAAAACCTGGTCATAAACTGCTTTTCTGCGCTGAACTGAAACAGTCTCATTGACTCCTTTTTTCCAGACTTAACAAGGAAAATCAGAAACAGCAACAGCAGCAGAAATGAGGAGGGGGGAGGGAGGGAGAGGGAAGGGGAGGGAAAGGAAGAAGAGAGCTCATCCTCTCCACTCCAACTTATTTTATTAGTTATAAAGAGCCACAGAGCTGTCTTCTCTTTCTCCTATCCTAGGCTTCCTATTTTAAAGATTCTCAAGATTGGCTGTTAATGCAGACGGAGCATTTCTCAGGAATTGACCAAAGGAAAACTCTGACCTTTACAGGCACTTAGTTTAGCCCATATTCCCCAGTTTCCCATTTGGTCTCACATCTGATGCCGTATGCTCCATTCCAGCTGTTTTCCCTCAAGTATCAAGCATTACAGAGACATAAAGAATCCTCCCTCTCCAGCAGCAGTGACACCACAGGCTGAAACAATCCACTCCTTGTGAACCAAATCAGAGCTCTCATTTTCAAGCCAGACCCAGCCTCAATATGCTACT
Source organism: Acrochordus granulatus (assembly GCA_032468055.1). Taxonomy (NCBI): domain Eukaryota; kingdom Metazoa; phylum Chordata; class Lepidosauria; order Squamata; family Acrochordidae; genus Acrochordus; species Acrochordus granulatus. The sequence continues at coordinate 250,528 of JANHZU010004246.1, forward strand.
TCCTCTGTTTGGCCCTGTTTAGAATTTCTGTGTGTGAAAGTGAAAAAGGGGGAGCCCAAAAGAAAGAAAGGAAGAAAGAGGGAGACTTACTCTTGGCTTTTACAGTACAGAATGGCCACTGTATCGGGCTCGCATTCCAAGGAGTGGAGAAGATTCCAGCTGGAAATCTCCAAAGATTCTGTCTTGGCCTTTGCTTTCACACACAGCCCTGACCAATTCTTCCCAATTCCTGCCTCCAGCTCAGAACCGCAAGAGCAACTTCCTGTTGGTGAACTTTGGGTCATCATTGAAGTTACCAGATTGAAATTGGGCATTATTGTCTCGCCATGTTTTAAGCCTGACGGAATAGGGTTCATTCAACAGCAATGTATAGAACGTCTACACGCATCAAGCGAGCTACATGGGACAATGCAAATCCATTGCCGCTTACTGCACCTTCTGATGGTGCATATGATGTGGTTCACGGTTCTTTCATGATCTTGATAGCTCATCCTTGTCATTGTCATTTCTGAACTGCACACAGACCTCCTACTAGGGTCTGACCAGGGCAGAATAGGGTTGAACAATGGCTTCTTGTGATTTTGATCTCACTGTTCCACTCTACTGTGCTTTGGGTTATTATTCAAGCAACTTTGTTTTATGTACAAATGCAAATGCAGCCATATTGTCCTGCTTGGACTTTAAAAACAAAACAGAACCCTTTAAAATTCTTTACAGATGCACTTGGATATGTATGAGCACATTTGTGGAAGTCAGAGAGAAATGCTCTTCAAGACCCTGTTACATTGAATACACACGCATTACAGGAAAAGTATGAGGTTGCCCTATGTTAGGTAGTTCCCTACACAAAAAGGTATTTGCATATTAATAGCAAAAGGGTGAGCGGAGCATTTTACAGCATGCGGCACTTTGGGCATCCCACTCAGAGGTCAGATGGCTTCCAATACAACAGCTACGAGTGATTTGCATCTATAGGCATGCAGCTTTTTGCTTCACAATGTTTCAACACAGCCAGTTAACTCTTTGCCAAAAAAAAAAAAAAGAGGGTCCCACAGCATGTATCAATTTGGAAAGCAATAATTCTATAAAGCGATTTCGTTGCATATTTCAAAGAAGAAAACACATGGAATTAGAAAAAAGAACAGCTTGATTTTCAACCACATTGCAAGCCCCCGCCCCAGCTCTAGGTTTTCATTCAAAGGCCCCTAATGGCTCAAATCTTAATTATTTTGGCTAATGTCGGATGCAAAAATTCTGTAGTGAATGCTTAAGTGTTTCATTTCTAGTTTCCATGGCAACATTACATCAGATTGCAGACAGCTGGCTCCACGGTTTTAAACCATAACAAATTGACCGAGCTAGTTCGGAAAATTACCCTGACTTTAAAGAGACAGCGTGCTATTCAGCTGCCAGCAGAACAGCGCAAGACCGACAGGACTCAGTTTTGGCAGGCGTGGGAAGGCAGCTCTCTTTCCCAGTTTCTTCTGGAACAAGTGTATCTCTGACACATCAGCAGTGTTCTAATACCAGCAAAAAGGGGGCCAGCTTGGATCAATACAGTCCACAACAGCACCGGGGAACCAACCGGATCAAAGGCATTCGCAGCGCGAAGCTCTCCAAGAGTAAACTGAAACTAACTTTTGTCAGATGGTCTGAGGCCTCCAAAGCCAAATTGCTCGGAGGTCCCCTGTGCTTCTTTTATTAACAAATAAAGTCAGATTAGAAGTCAGGAAACTGGCTCAGTCGCTAATGGGATCTTTTGAAAAGATGGACAGCTTTCAGATTTCCCTGCACGCTTTGATTCCCATTGGATCCTATAGCTCAAGCCCAGCTTAGTCATACAATTCGGGGTAGGATGTATTTATTACTTTGAAAAATGGAACTAATGAAACTCGCATTTAAGACATCGATTTACATTTGTTGATCTGTCAGTATTTATTGCTTCTTCAGTCGTAGCCTGATTTCTAAAAAAAGAAAGTTCATCCAAGACATGGTTAATTGACATATCAAGTTACTGCTTAACCTGGAGATGTTGTGCTAGCTTAACCTTATTTCCTACCTGCATCACAACTAATTTCTCATTTCATAACTATGAGATTACTGACAAGAAATAGGCAGCTGTTTCAATAAAGAAAATATATATGTACGTTATATTCTTTACATATGCATTTGTCCAGATACAGTTCCATGCACGTGTTCGGCATCCCAGTTCAAATGGTATAGTTCACTCAATCCCTAAGCAGTCAGAAGCTATGCAATCTTTATGTGGTACAACATCTTTCTGCAAATGTGAAGGCATTCTTACTCTTCATATACAATTGTTTACAGATTCCAAAAAATGGCTGACTTGTTAAGCCCACAATTTGTTCTACAGATGAACAAATACTTTGATCCTCTAAGGCTGTGACTGCTGGTCTATTTTCAACATCCACTGGTCCTTCTAAGCAGCTGTGTGAGGATTTGAAAATGAATACAGTTCATTCTTACAGACTGGAAGAAAACTATTTAAAAGAAAAACAAAACACTTCCAAGTAGCAATTTTGATTCTGGCAAACACTGTTAAGAAATGGAAGCTACACAAAATTGCTGAAGTCAAGAGAAGAGCTGGAAGAATAGAACAACCTCTGTTAAAACTGGTCCCAAACTATTCAGACCAGCATATCAGAAACTAATAATGTACTGAAAAATTTAGCTGACAATGGTATAGGCCACAAATCCATGGTTGTTGTTCAGTCGTGCAGTCGTGTCCGACTCTTCGCGACCCCATGGACTGCATTACACCAGGACCCCTGTCTTGCATTGCCTCCTGGAGTCTTCCCAAGCTCACACCCATCACTATCCTCCCTGCGCATTATGTGGCCAAAGTACTTGAGCTTCAACTTCAATATCTGTCCCTCCAAAGAGCAATCAGGTTT
>JANHZU010004246.1:262572-275477 GCA_032468055.1 Acrochordus granulatus
AAGATTTGTCTGCGAGCCAGATGCAGCCATCAAAAGAGCCACATCTGGCTCGCGAGCCATAGGTTCCCGACCCCTGGAGTAGGCACTGGACACAGGGAGAAATAGAATGAAAAATGAAAGAACTATTGAGCTAAGAAGTTAAGCATAAGAGTGAAACAATCTTATATTAATTTACCGAAAATATATTTAAAGGCTGGCAATAAGGGGGTGGAATAATACCTTACTTTTTGGCACTGACAGTGAGATTAAAAAGATGCATTTTAAAGCTGAAGCTAACGTTAGAATTAATTTGCAAATTGCCTTAGGCTACCTATTTCACGATGACAAATTTATGTACCGGTAAACACAAATTTATATATAGATAAGTTGAATCAGGGAGATACATATTTATTGTTTTTGGAAGGATCATTAAAACATGTCGATTCAATCTCTTTCTTATGGTTTTATGTTTTAGTAAAAGTTCTCCCTGCCTCTGTTATTTAATTATATTTTTATTTGCAGATATTGTTTAACTAATAACTTGTAATGTTATTCGAAGCTTCACAAAGTACAAGCAGAGTGAACCACTGAGAAGCCAAAATGACAAGATATTAAACTCCTGACAGTATCATTGTAATATTCTCTTCTATCTTTTTCATTTCCCCCATCTCATCCGTGTTGAATTTCTTTACATTCCTTGGATTCCAAGAAAGATTTTTAGACTTTGAAATGTGGTGTTCCTTTCACCCCAATATGAACTTGGGCTTTTTTGTTTATTTACGTGTGTGCTGTTGACAGGATGGGTGGAGAGAAAATACTTATTTCTGTTGGGCCACTGAATTGGAGAGTCATTGAAGAGTTTATTACTGAATCAAGATATTTTGAACTAGACATTTTGCTTTCAGATCACTCTGTTGAGAGATTCAAGGAATTACTGCCATTTTAATTTGCTTTTCATGATCTTTTCTGAAATGCATAATTTGATTTTTAGTTGTGGATATTAAATTTTGGAGCAGTAGACTGGATTAACTGATTTCTGCAAGAAAAGTAGGTTAATAGGTCATTAGAAATGAATTATTTCACTGGTTTTTAAATTCCTTCAAATTCTTATTCTATGATCCCATAACTGTGTCCTTGAAAAGCAAGACTCATACTTTATGCTAAATCATAAGGTAATTTGCTTTGTTTTGTCTTGACATTTTGTGTGAACCATGGTTTATAACTTAAACGAGCACAATAAGTTGTAGTTTTTTTAACTTGTGATTAAATTAACCACATGTTAGTACCATGAGTAAACTGAAACTAAGTATAATGAAATATTTCTAAAAAGTTTGCGTGAATTATACCATGACATACCACAACCTTGTAGAGAACACTGACTAGGAAAAGTTGCCTAAACTACAAACTGGACACACAGCTATCAGAATACTGAAATAAATCTCTCTGAATCCAATCTAGTTGCCAAACATTGCACACTGCAGAAGGCCAGAGATGGACCAGTTTAAACTGAACCCAAAATTAATGATATAGTGACAGAGAGCAGCCTCACTGCAGATATAGGGGTGATGGATGCTGTCCCTTGCTAACTGTTTTTGAGCTCAGGAAGGGATCAAACATTAAACCTTCAAATGTATATCATAAGTATCTTTTGAGAGGTCTGTCGTAACTTTGAATGGTCGCTAAGTGAACAGCCATAAATCAAGGACTATCTGAAATTTGAAGTTCTTTTTTATTTTCCATTCCTCTAGCAGCATTCAACGACTATTGATCTTTATAAGTCTACAGTAACTATGTATTTAGTAGTGTCATACAGACTTACATTGCAATTGGAAGAAACATCAAAAGTCGGGTAAGGACTATCAGACCATTCACAGGCATCCATGTTTCCTGACTGCCGATGCTGAGCTTCATATTCCTTAAGCTGAAATGAAAATAAAACAAAGAGCAACCCATGGATTTTCTCACTTGCTCAAAATATATTTATTTAAATGTTTTTATGAGCAAATAATTTACTGGAGAAATTAAAGCTCTAGTATTATCAATGTATTTATTTTATTGCTTTTTAATCAATAACAAAAAAGAAGAAAAAAGAGCAAAACATAAAAAATGACAGTGACAGTTGATACATAGTCAAAAAGAAAAAAATACATAACAAATGCTGTAACAGAAAAGTGAAAAATACAACAAAAAACCTAATGTTATAACAATAACAATTCTCTATATTTACTTATCTAATGTAATTATTCTTCAAGTACATACATATTTCAAACACATTTATACAACTTTTTTTAACCTATTGTATTCTATATAAATCCTAAGGAACATTTGTTCCTCAGACTGTTTAGAAAAAAATTATATACACACACATACACCCAATCTGGAAAATCAGCCCTTAATGGAAAATCAGTTTTACATGAAAAGGATTTTTAGCCTTTTATGTATATTTACTGCAGAGCTGAAAATAGTTTGTCATTGAGGTAGCTAAAATTTCATCCTTGAAATACAACTGATTCATCCTGTAATACAACTGATTATGTATAACTGTAATATATGTCACTTTACTGTTCAGATTACCATCAAATAATATAAGAAAGTTTTCAGGGTGTTTTTAAAGCCATTAAGACCATTATATCATAAATATATTCATTCAGGATTCTGGTCCTCATTGGAGAGGACAGAAATGTCTACTTGATCCATACAATTTCCTGTTTAGGAACTCCCTGTATTTGTTTAATTTCCATAATTATAGATGCTATCCAAAATAGCAAAAATATTTCTGATACACTGATGTAATCAGACCAGCATTTGTCCCTAGCATACATAATGTATTTGCATTATATACCCTTGCAAGAGCTTCCTCAATAGTAATCATTTTCTCTTTGACCATCATCATTAATTGGATCCGCTCCTCGTCGCTCATTGTGATTTCACTTGCCACATAACCCACATCTTCCCCTGGAGTTAAATAAGAAAGATGAAAGAGTAAAGGTGTTTCAAAACAAAACAAACATGAGTCAGGCACAGTAAGACATGATTTTTCCAGTGCATTGACCATGCTTGATCATGTTATTTCATTCCCTACTTATTCACTATCAACTTCTTTAGTTTTGAAAACTGCAATGATCTTAACATTTCAGAAAGAGAATGACAGTGGAAATAGGAAACTTACTGCTATTTTTCTTCCACTTCTAAAATTAAAGCACAACTCCTCTATATCTAATATGTTTGATTTGATGTGTTCAGTATATGATTTGCAGTGATACGTGAGAATAACAGTGATATTTATATGATCCTGACATTCAGAGAATTATTGGGGGATATTATGATAATATGTCATTGCATCATTTTGCTCAATATGCAAATTTTTTCCCAAGCTAAATATGGGAACTACACAAAGGAAGCTTGTCCAGGCTCTTTGATATTATGATAACTTTTATCCGTGTTACAATGCTAACAGGTTTAGCATCTTAGATTCTGATATATAAATGATTTACAACTTGTGTGAAAGATGTAATTTTGTAAAACCGGAACTATTTAATCCATAGCTGCTAAACCATAGCATGTTTTAATAATACTGATCAAGAGTCATCCACCATTTTGAAGGCAATCTTATGGAAGAGAAGATGGACTACTTTATGATAAAATCTTACATTTCTTAACCTGCAAAGATGTTTCATTGATCAGATACAAAGATGCCCAATATAATAATGCTTAATGATATTAATCAAGGAAGGTGTGTTAAATATGTTCACTGCCTTTAGTTATTTATGCAAATAATAACACTTGGATACAAATATAAAAATAAAATATATAAAATCAGTACAGTATTGTCAATGATTCAGCCATTATAAACTGAAATGATTACAAAAACAAAAATAAAATGTGTTGCGACATGACAATGCAAACCCTAGCTTTTCATACAGTATTTGGTTGCAACTGTATAAATTAGGAGTTGCTTTATAATGTCACAATACCCATTTTCTCAATTGCCCTAACCTGGGGATGCCTATATCACTGTATCTGCATTACAGAAATAGAGAACCATTATGTCTGTGGCATAACCTAAGTTGCAGACACTCCCTGACTTGGTTGATACAAACTATTATATGGGAAGCATGCTTCTAGGGGAAGAATACTAAAGGACTTTCCCCCCCAAGAGACCCAACTTATGAATGATGGCATAATGACATTAGAAAATAGTTTCATCCCATGATAATTCAACATATAATTGCTCTAAGAGATAAAAAAATCTGAAGCTTTGTTCAGAGTTAATAGGTGACAGTAGAATAGATAACTGAGTTTTCTAATAGTTTCCAGTATTATAAAATAATTATGACTATCCTTACTAAAGATTAAAGTTAAGTACATAAATCCTGCTTCAGGACCCAGTAGCTGTATAAGCCTCCCAATTTAATAATGAAAAAAGAGCTTCATTAATATTTTTACCTTTTGAAGACTGTCTCATTAGTCCCTTCTGATTCTTTCGGAAGTTTTGCCAGAAGTATTTATTCTTCTTTTTCCAATCTACTTTACCTAAAGTTTTTAAATATATGCACTTAATAAAAAAGAAAACCATTTTCATAATTCAGGTTCAAGAACAATGTTAGTTTTAAATGAGCCGTCATAAATATTTATTATATTTGAACAAGGAAGACTATTGGAATGCTTGGAAGAAACAAGTCACACACAGTTTTTTTTAATGAAAGTATATCCCTGCAATTATTTTTGCAAATTCTACTGGTTTTGAACCATTAATTAAAATCCAATTTCTGCTTTCTGTTTACTATTTTAAATTTCATTTACAAATTAATGATGTCCAACATTTGGTTAAGGTCCACTTTCTAGTCTTCTTTATGAAAACAAATACAGAGTTAAAAAGAAACTAAAAAGCTTCAAGTCATTTGGTTTCAATTAGGGAAGACATTTCCTTCAGAAAAAGCCAAGGGTATGGAAAAGAACCACTGGCATCCATAACTTAGAGAAAAGCAGAATATGTTCAGTAATTAAATAACATTACCTCATATTCTTATGGGTTTAGTATGGTTCAACAGAATCAATCATATGTAGCAGAACAAATGAACTTATTGCCTGTGCTTTGACAATCATGAATTTGCATCCATTTGAGAATGGATTTCTCAAAGCAACCTCCCCCCCAAATAAGAGGAAGCATACTGACCAACTGCACTTTCTTCAGAACTTGATTTATGAAGACAGAACCTAAAACACAAAAGAGAAAGAGATAGTGCTAATTGCAGCAAGCTTCTTCTGCCTCTTGAAAGTTGGATTATAATTAATTAGGGTTTGTGGAATAACATATCCCTTTCCCCTCTTTTTTTCCTATGAAACCAGGAGAAAAAAGTAGCTTCTCAGCTCAGCTCCATACTCATACAATGGCATGAGCTCAGCTCCACTGTGAATGCTCTGAAACGATCTTCTTGTGACTGATTCAGAAAAATATGCTATGGAGGACAAAAGTGTTAAAGTTATGGGGTCAAAAGGGGAAACGGACTGAAGGAAGTCTTCAGCTCTTCTCCCTCCTTCAAATATCTGCCACAAAAAGAAAGAGAACACTTTTTAGGAAAACTCCCTTTTACAGATGTGATTCCAGTACACAAAGCTTGTGGGACCATGCACATTTCCAGTTACCCACCGGGCAACGTGAGTGTGTTACATGAGAGAGAGAGAGAGATCACATGGTTACTGAGTAGAGTCTTTTCGCTGTTTGACCAAGATCTTCTGTTTCTACCTTTATTAAAGAGATAACACCCTTTCCCACATGTTATTCTGATAGGTATCTGATGGAGATAAATACAAGAGCTCAGAAGGGTTCTCTGCTATTGTAAGTGAGCTTAAACTTCCCATTTTGCCTTCCATCAATTTACAAAAAGTAACGATCAGTTGTGTAGAAAAGCTATGTGTACAAATCAAATAGAATTCATTCCACACAGGACAACAGGACCGTGTCTTAATTCTAAAGGAGGGTAGTGCATTTTATGATTAAAAGCAAACAGGCTGAATAACAATTGTGTCATATCTCTGGAAAACAAGATGGACACTCCCTGAAGCTGAATTACACTCTGACCTATGGTTTGAAGTTGCAAAACATCCTGGTGTGCGGTTTCTAAAATTAGCAGTGGAGGGCAGTGCATAGTCTTTAATCACCTCTGAAAAGCTCCAAGAATAAATTAAATCATGCTTTGTTTTAGACCAGTCGTAGTCACTGTCAATGATCCAAATGAGTAGAGGCCAACTGTTCATAAGCATGGAAAACATAATCATCAATTTGTAGGGACATCATGAAGGAGAACGATAGCACGAAGTTAAATTCTGATTCAGTAAATTCAACCAAGCACAGGAAGAAACTGCAGTGCCTAGACATGGCAAATCATCTTTCTTCTTTAGTCTGATTAGAAATTTAACTGGCACCAGTCAAGCAGCCAATTGACAGCCCAGTTCCAGATCTGGGTTTGTACCAGGTGCATGTTGGAAGAAGGCCATCACTGGTTTCCTAACAGTTTACACTTGGGACAACAGCTTGCAAAAAGAAAATTGACAGCTTGAGTAGGTTCACAGCACTAGCAGCCAAGTATCTGATTCTTCAAAAGGAGCTCAAAGAAATGGAGAAGATTTCTCTCTCTTTCTCTCTTATGAAGCACAGATCTAATAACCATTTCTAAACCACCCAGCAGTGTTTCAGTCAAGTTTGTACAAGATCCTAGAAGAATGCAGTTAATCACTTAATATATTTGTTAGAGTGACTAACAAAACAGAAAGATAAAAGCTTGAGAGAAAAATGTTTTAGCTTCTAGCTTTTTCGGTTGTTTTAAAGCAGGATCTTTCTTATGAGCAGCTGAAGAAAGTGGAAGGATTTTGCTTTTGAATTTGGATGTGCATCTGTGGGTGTGTATGAAGGATAGTAGCATGTGTGTATGTATGTTTGTATATGTGTACACACATACACATCAAGAGAGATTTTTGTCCTTTTATTTAAAAGTGCGTCAACTTCGAAAAGCTTGCTAGTACCTGCTATAGATTTGGACCTCTTCAGTACAATATAAAGTGCCATAAACCCTCAACAGATATTTATATAGATCTTTATACTGTATAATTTCTTACCCATCTCCTCAAATTATCTCAGGTCAACATGTCTCTCCTTTCATTTTGCATTTCATGTCAGGTCAACATGTCTCTCATTTTGCATTTCATGTCAGGTCAACATGTCTCTCCTTTCATTTTGCATTTCATGTCAGCATGTTTATTGGGGTTTTTCCTTTTATTCTTGATAAAGAAGCACATTTGGGTCACTCACAGATTCCTCTCTTTCTCTTAGAAGAAGTGTGCCTTTTTCAAACCCATAAAAATCATAGTGCCCAGCTTTGCCAGTTATGCAGGTATACTCATAACGACATAAACAACTATAAAAATGGTGCCACAGGCAAAAGAAAGAATTTAAACAGAAATCATGTTCACAGAGCATAGCGTTAAGACTATTTATACAATTTATAAATGTAACAATATCTTATTATTATGAAAAAAATGTATATGAAACATTTCCAGGAATTATGCCGATTTGGTTGGCTTGTTTGCTTGTCTATATCTCAGAGTTTATTCATAAGTACATATCAAAGAATAATGAGTTGGCCTTTTAGAAATTGAATTGAAAAAGAAAGGTCTGGAAAAATTCAGATAATCCCAAATTTTTTGGACTTAAAATTTTAATTTTTTCCCCTTTTCCAATTATTTACTACATTTACAGCTTTCAAAAAAAAAGATGAATGAAAATTATTTTTCCTTTCCATCCATTTAAACACATAGTCTTCTGAGTGTGTTTTAAGTTTAAAGAAGATCAAGAGAGAAAGGGATTATTTCAGAATGGAGTTATGCACAAAGTCTAGTTCAAGGGTATAAAATTAGAAGCCCTCAAAGCTTTCAGAAAGCAGCCTTAGAAAGATTGCCAAATTAAAATTTTATCATGAGAAAGCAGACAGAATCAAATACACAGCGAATAAGCATATTAATTGTATTCAATGTATTAGACTAGGTCCAGGGGGAAACTCAGCCATGAAAGCTCAATATAGTGAATGATTTTGAGCCAGTCATCTCATGGAGATGTTGTGGGAGAAGATTGGAGGAGGAAATGTTTTTTATCTCTACTACTCTGAGCTTCTGGAAGAAAAGCAAGATATAAATCTAATGAATAAAGTAAATTTAATTACATTTTACTTAATTAATAATTAGATTAATATCTAAGTTCAATTTTAAATTTAGTTTTTCAAATTTAGCTTCAAGGCATGCTAGCTGAAAGCCAAGTGTGTTTCTCAGCCTGAAGTACACAACACACTCTATTATAAATTAAAGATGCCATATCACTTTACAATGTTCTGAGTGAATTTGAAAAAAGATGTTTAAGCTTTAAGAGTTGTTTTAAATGAGCCTTAAAACACCTGTATCTTATCAAGCATGACTTCAACTCTGCATTCTATAAAGTAAGGATGTTGTTTCCAATCTGAGCTGAAATGGGAATGATGAAGAATTTGACTTCTTAAATACATGAGAAGAAAAATTTATGGCCTCCAAGAATGGCTTTCTTGTTTGACTTGACAATTACTCTGTTCTGTGTGGAACCTGAATCTTCTTCATGAATGTATATGGGATATAATTTGTGTTCTTCCATTCATAGACTGACAACTCGCTCTGAAACTCAATGATGCAGTCACACTTGGCAGTAGTTCTGAGGCTGCATGTGTATAAAGCAGTCAAATGCCATTACTCCATAGCTCTGGCCCTTTGGTTTTGCTGTGCTCTTATGTACAGCTTCAATAGCCAGCTTTCAAATAAAATGCACTCCAAGGCACATAGTAAAAGGATTTATAGACGATGGTTTGCATCAGGGGAAAAAAAGGAGTAGGGAGCCAATATAAATTATGTAAAAGAAGATCTGTTTACTATCAATTCCTGCTTATGGTATGATGGTATGGTATCATTAAAATATGCAAAACTTTTGACAATTGTATTCATGAAAACTCTGTTATATAGAACAATTCTCATATGTCAGGAGAAGTTGATTGTGTAGTTCATAAAAAGTTATATATTAAGGATGAAGCTTTAAGGTGCCAACAGATAACATAGCTCCACCTCAAGAAACAGTATTCCATTCTTGCAAATGCACGTAAAGTACAGAACAACATTACAGTTTCTAAAAAAAAAATCATTTTCCCCAGCAATATAAAGGGAACATATTTTAAAATATATTTAAAAATAAATTTATTTTTTTAATTTTTATAATAAATTTATAATTATTTATAAATAACAAATGCAAATGTAGTATAAAATATACCCAGTTCTCATTTCTTGAGGAGAAATGCACAGGTACTTTTTCATCCTAAAAATTAAATAGCCATTAAAAATAAACATGAATTATACTCTGCACTCCCATCCGATTCACTATTTACAAGCCAATTGCAAAGATAACTTGGTCTATTTCAGCATAACTTATATCTGGGGTCCCATGAACACCTCAGTACAAAAGCCCTTTGCTATCTTCCTTTGACAGCATTTTGTTTATCTCCTTTCATTATACAAAGCCTAGTAACTAACCTACTGTGATGATACTCTTCTGTGTGAAGACAAGACAATTTACTTACAGATGAAAGACATTAAGTGGAAAATAGATCTTTAAGGTTCCTATAGAGATTTGCATGATTCTACTACCATCTATGTGAGAGAGATGGAAAACAGAGAAGTCCCATTCAACTATCTTGCCATTAGGTCTCCATAGCAATAGCTCTGGGGTCAATGGCTCCTCAGCAGTTACAACCATGTCATTTCTCTTGCTTCGCCTTATTTTTCCCATTACAGCAATACAGACATGACAATGTTAACTGCACTAGCTTTTGGCAGAGCAGGGCCCCACAGAAATTAGACCAGAATCTCTGTGTGATTTGCAGACTATCAGCAAGATTTTACATGTAGATGACTGGAGGACCTCAGAGTAATAATTAAAAAACCTCTTAGATTCTGAAATTCTACCCTCTACCATCACAGTATGTCTATTATTTCACTGTTGTCTGGTCATTGGTTTAAAGTTGTTATCTTCTGTGGGTTTTATTGCATCCAACATTTTTCCAGGAACATTGTGGGGTCTTATTTAAATTTCCATTCTACTCAAGCTCTGGAAAAGTCCCTTCACTGAGGCAACAGGATGCTGAAACAAAATGGTAATTTCCTCCAAGAACAAAGAACAATCTCCTTCAAGACAACATATGAGAAGCTGGAAGGGAAATCACAAATCTTTAGCTCACAGAAAAAGAGCAATAAATTGTGGTTAAAAGAATGATAGCACAGATGTGGCAAAAATGAGATAAAGGAAATATTAGAGACTACAATATTAGAAAGGATCCACACAACTGCTTACAATACTAATGAAAAACTAAATTTCAGGTCCTGATTGGAAGAAAGACTGAGAAAATCTTCATCTTTTATTTACTACACACTGGGAATGATTTAAAAAAAATTAACTTAAGAGATCATATTCACAGCAAACAACTAAAGCTGGTATGGAAAGATTTCATGCAAGATGCATATTATGATATTTTATGTCTCAAAATTCTCCTGTTCACTGATGTCTGTGTCTTGCAGGACCTTAGAGCAGCTATTAGCCCCAACCCTTTGCTCTGGCTCATTCAAGTCAAACATGGTCTGGACAAGAATATTATCTGCTGTAATGTTGCATCAATGAACTCTGCCTTGTAAGACCACTTCTCTCAACTCAGTGATCCTTTAAATCTTAAATAGTTCAAAAACTGATGTAATTACCTGTGACTACAGTCCTTCATACCGCTTATCTGTAAATTCATACACAGGTACTACACCTGTGCAAAGCCCCATGAGATAATATCTTGATTCAAATGGGAAGTCAAGATTGTGTTTGGCAAAAAGGAATTACCCAGGTGAAGGAGTTTTATGTGTGTGGGAATCTTTTTGTAAGGCATGAAGTCAGCCAAGACAATATTCTGGCTATTGCAAAGGCCACCTGCCACAAGCAAAGATAAACTGGGGTGACAGCAACAGTCTCAAATTTTTTTTACATAAACATACAGATCTAGAGAGAGCTTCCATGCTGGAAGTGGCAGGAATGGTGGAAATTAGAGTTGCACTATACCTTGGATGAAGTGTTTCATTTGCAGGCTGAGAAAAAAAAGGTATGGCCACAAGAAACACCTTTATTGAAGAAACAGCCAAACTTTACAGTTTCCAATGCAACAGAAAGGCCAAAATGTAAGGGACTTAATATCTGAAGGAGTTAAGCTGCTATTTCTGGAAGAAGCTCTCAAACAATGTTCATTTAGCTGCATAGAAAGGCCTTGTAAAAGGCTTCTAAGGAGTCATAATACTGTGTTCTACCTTGTTGTAGAGGAAAATTAAGATCTCGATGAAAGACATGCTCAAAGATTAACACAGAGGAGATCAAAGACTGGATGGAAGCCTCTTCCCTAATGGATTGTAGAGGAGGTCAAGTCAGCTTAGAAGATGACAGTACTCACAATTCCATTTGATTTTGGCAAAGGAATAGATAGAAATATGTAAGACACAATTCTATTCAAGGCAAAAAGCAAAGTATTACCAGGAGACTGGGCATCTATCTTACCCCTGCTTTAAAAGATTAGAAATTGACTATTGTATGTTGTAGGCCCATATCTGGATGAGAATTGAGCTACTTGGCCCATAAAAAGATACATCCAAAAATTGAGAATGACTGAAACGAGTGGTTGTCAGAGAGAAGATTTGTGTATAAGCACCTGAACCATAGAGAGCAACAACAACAAAGTAACATCTCTGGTATTATCTATCATGGCTCCCGTGAATTGGATTACCTACAAAAGAGAGGAAGATATCTCATAACAGACCAGGAGACCAAGTCACTTTAACAGCAGAAAAAGCTATATGGTTAGACAGACCAGCATGAGAATAAGCAACTAGGAGCCAGTTGTATAAACAAAGGAATAAAATTATACCTTGTAATCAGTTACATTTGATGAGAGATGCCATTCATCTGTAAAAACCAGTCAAGATTAAATAGAAAAAAATGGATCCATCATTATAAAATGAAGGAAAAAATGATACTAGAGTATGATAGACAGCACGTATGAAGTATGTAATCTGGATATCTACAAGCACAAGCTATATTCTCTTGCAGAGCAAGTCATTCCAAAGCAGAAACGGTAGTATAAAAATTAACAACTATTCAGCCTCAGGATTACCAAATGAAAGACTGGAATGAAAGAGACTTATCTGATCAATTTAAAGAGGCTTATTCCGTGAAATATGGAACAAATTCATTCATCAGGGCATTCCAGAGACTTTTTCTGCATTAATTCATGTCTGCTAACTGCAGCAGACTATGCGCAGGAGAGGCTGCAACATTTGTGCTCTCTTATCAGATACTTTGGAAGTTGGACCCATGAAGGGAGAAATCTCCAGAATTCCAGAAGCCTCCCAAGAAAAGTTGAAATAATGTACAGAAAACTCACAAATATATTGTGGAGAACCTAGCAACAATTGAGAAATGTTCTTTCTAAGAAAACCCCCTTCTGAAGTAACAATTAGATACAGAATTTGTAGGAAAGGAAGGCACTTTGCAAGCAGATGTTCTAAATGCTCTACATCTGCCAGAAAACAAGTTTGCCCAAGCTTCCAGGTTATTGGTTCCAGACCCAAACAGACTTGAAAATACAACTTCAAACCCTACTAGACAGTGGTACAATAGACAACTTCATCAAATCTTCCAGAAGCACACAATATGTTCTGTCCAGTCAGTCTGTCCAATCTTCTTTTATCCTTGAGACCATTAATGACTAGGTGGTTTGCTCAAGACCCACACAAAAGCACACTGTACCTTTTCTATTAACCACCAATCAGAGTACCTG
>JANHZU010004246.1:283592-299088 GCA_032468055.1 Acrochordus granulatus
AACGGTTGGAGGAATCTCTCAGTTCAAAGGAGATTAGGGAGGTGTTGGAAATGTGGGGAATAGTGCAACGTTTTGCATACTTCCTATTGTAACAGGGGAACCATACTTCTTTGTGCCTATCTTCTCTATTTAGAGGCTGGGCTTATGTGCAAAACTCTGAAGCAAGTCTAAGCTAAGCTGCTTCTTTTCTACACTATTTTTGCCATCAGAGAAGTTACATTATTCTTTGTATAGTATAAAAACAATAAATTTTAATTCTATTAGTCTTATTATTTGAATAGGCACTTATTTAAAAAATAAAAAGTGATACGAAAATATAAATTGTATAAAATGGAGGGAAATATACTAGTGACTGAGAAAGAAAATGCTGCTGCTTATTGAATTTTGTGACGTGGTCACATAGAAATAGAACACTTTGATATGAATTAGTAATTCATGCAAAATGTAAAGCAGAAATATAAATGTCTACTTACTTTCTTTCTGTTTCTGGTGTGGATGCTATACTGCTAAAGCCAAGGGATTCCTGGAAAAGAAGATTCATTGCTTTGAATTGAGGCTGAACAACCAAAAGCTTTATTATCTGACTGATGCAGGAACAAAAATAAAGAATTGAATCCATTGTGCTTACTTCAGTCTGGGACTGCAGCTGTAGGGATGTGGAGCTGGCATCAGATTTCTCCTGAAACAGAACAGATGTCAAGTTAGTGAAATACACAAGTGTGGTAGTGTTGACAAGCAAAGTAGCATGAAAGCAAAAGAAAAACAGAATAGGACAGGGATGAAGAGACCATCAAACTGTCTCAATTCAGATGTCTCCAGGAACTAGCTGGAAAATACTAGTATGGTATGAAAGCATAAATTCATGATTTCATTTATTTATTCATCACTTTGAATAAGATGCTGCCCATCTCAGTATTAACGACTCTAGGTGGCTTACAATGTTATAAATAATGATATAAAACAATTAAATGATTAAAACATTAAGCATCAAAGTTAAAACATTCACAACTGAGTAAAAGAACTAATGCATAAATGGGGTGGAGACGGAATCTTTTGCTAATCGACTTACTAGCCATTTCCAAAATGAAATGCCCCCATTGGGGTCCCACTTTATTTATTTGATTTGCACTCTAGGAGCTCAAGTGGCATGCACAGCATTCCCCCCTCTGTTATTTGTTCTAAAATTACCCTATGATGTAGGCTGGCAGATAGAAAAGAATTGGCTCAAAGTTACCCATTGATCTTCCATGGCTGACAGTGGGTTTGAACCTGGATCTTCTTGGTCTTGCTTCAGTACCTTAGCCACCACATCCCACAAGCCTACTCTTGTGACATTTCATTGGATGAACAAGGACTAGCAGTCATACATTATTTTAGAAGCATGGTCAAACTCTTGCCATAACATTTCTGTTATTTTTGTTTTCTATGCAATCTACTATGGGAACACTAGATGGCTCAGTATACTGCACAGTGTTATAAACTGGAAACAAAAGTAATGAGCAGAAGTGAAGAGGTAAACAACTCTGTTAACATCTGCATCCCTTAGTGTGGCAATCTATGTCTGCTTCACCAGTGTGGAAAACTATATATAGTCTGGCTGCCACATCTGAAAAAAAGGATGTAATAGAACTGGAAAAAGCATTAAAGGCTATAAGCAAAACGATTGGGGGCTTGAACACATGTTCTATAAGAGAAAGATACAATGTTGAGGATTCTTTACCTTAGGGAACAATGTGACTGAATAGGGACATGATCAAGATATATAAAACTATGAGTGGACAGGGAATCACGTTCTCTGTCAAAACTCTAGAATTAGGCATTATCTGATGAAACCAAATAGAACACATATTGAGTAGGCAACAGAAAACCTATTTTATATAGTGCATAATCAACTGGTGGTATTCACAATGCCCACTAACTTGGATGGCACTGAAAGGGAACTGGACAAATTCAGAGGACAGATCTTTTAAGAGCTATTAGTTTTGAGGATCCAATTTCATTCCTAGAAGAAAAGATCTATGGCTGTTCTCCTAGGTGAAAGCTTGCTATTTCTCCAAGTACAGTTTGCTGCAATCCCATTTTGTGTTGCCTTTCAGATGGTATCCCTTCCATTTATTTACAAACCACAAGAGAGAAATAAGAAAGGTGGAATGGCAGAGAACCAGAGTGAAAGAATATAAGTCAAAGTATTGCAATAGTTACAAGAAAGAGATGAACATCCTGCACTGAAAGCCCCAATCAACTGAGAATGAAGAGCTAGTTACAGACAGCAGAAGAGGGAACAATGTGAATGCATGCAATGTAGGTAGTCTTCACCTTATGATTGATCACAACGACTGTTCAAAATTATGAAGGACTTCAAAAAAGCTGCTTATAACCCCTTCCTTGAAGAACTCACACAAACATACCAGAAATCATGTGATCACATTGCGGTGGTGCGAAGATGCTCAGCTTGCCAGCTGAAGGCAGGGTGAACTCCTATTGTTCCACCTCAGCTCCTGCCAATCTAGCAGTTTGAAAGCATTCAAATGCAAGTAGATAAATAGGCACCATCTATTTTGGTGGGAAAGATAACAGTGACCATGTGCCTTTGGTGTCTAGTCCTGCTGGCCACATGACCAGGGAAGCGTCCTTGGACAAATGCTGGCTCTTTGGCTTGGAAACGGAGATGAGCACCACAACCTAGAGTCAGTCACAATTGGCAGGATAACCATTACCATTTTTAACCAGCTAGTATTCATGACTGGTTGCAGCTATCCCAAGGTCGTGTCACCATGATTTGCAGAAAATGGCAAACTTGCCCATTGGATATGCTGGTATTGGTTAATGACTATGTGATTCACCTAATGACTACGGTGAGTTGCTTTATGACCATTGTAAAAATGGTTTTAAAATCAGGTCTGGTCATGTGGTGCCTTCACTTATGAATACAATGACCAAAATTCCAAGCTCCATGTGGCTGTAAGTCAAGGACTATCTGTAAGTAGTATTTTATTGTAGTCATTGACCAGCTCAAATATATAAATTTCAACCAACTGTTTCAAAATCAAAACTTGGTTTGCTGCTTCTGTGAATGCAAAACTCTGATCAGTACAAGGGGAGACTAGAAAGGATGGGTAGGTGCATAGCTATAGCATCAGAAAATATTCAATCTACATAGAGCCCCAAATCTAATTCAGTCAAAGAAGTTTGTAATTTCCCTGTTGCCTTATGCAGTTCTTTTCTTCTGAGTTGAAAAAGTTTGTATGAAGCAGTCAAAGTAACAAAAACCATAAGCAAAATTTAAATTAGAGATTCTTCATTCTCTCACCAGAGCAAAGTTCCATAGAAAACAGATGTATACGGCTTCCTCCTCCTTCAATAAGCCAAGCTAACTGTCCAACTGGAAAAGCAATGGGAACATTACTAAGGGTCTTCCGCACACTTTTGTCTCCTGTCCATCCCACCCCCAATGACATAAAACAGCTAGAAAAGGAAGGGCACAGCTCTGCCGTTGAATCTGGTTCATTTAGGCTTCTACTGAGTGCCAAAGAAATAAGAGAGGGAACATTTTACCAGAGACTGCAGCTCAGTCTGCACACCATGAGATAGCAGATCCTGTTGGGCACTAAAAATAATTTTGTTTGCTGGCTTCTGAGTAGCGAATGTTTGGCTTTGCTGAATTTATTCAGAACTTAAAAGGATTGTGCTAGAGGTGCTTTTACCTTAGATAAGATCTATATTAATTCACATTACCTTTTATCTTTTTAAAGAGATATTTTGATTACCTAAACTGCTATAAACAAGATTTACTATGCAGAGCGGATACCATTGTGAAGAGAAGGTAGAGCAAATTCTTCCCTCCTCTCCAATCCCTCTTAGGGAACGACCAGCTGCATCCTGTGCTAACAAAATCCAGATTCTACTCTGTCTCTCTTTCTCATGTTTACCACGTGAGCAACTTTTCTTATCCTCTCAGTTAAAAAGCCACAGTATTGTTTGCAAAAGCTAAGCATTAGGATTTCATTTTTTTAAAAAAAGGAATACTGGTTGGTAAATAATAAAAAAACACGTCAGAGGGATCCTATTTTGTTTAATAAACTTAATAAAGCTTTGTTTTTGTCTTTGTTTACATGTGATGGCACAAGAACTGTAGTTTTTGAATGAAAATCAAAAGCTCCACTGGTAGACTCTTAAGACAATGTGTAAACTTCATAAAAGTAGCACTAAAATTGTGGAATGCTGTCTTCCCTTGTGTTAGTCTAACATAGCTAGTTGTCCCCTGGTAGTCTTAAAGGGAAAGTGGATGAGCATAATTTGTTTCTGTTTTACAAGTTGGTGCGCAGTGGGAGTTTAGCCCTATTATTGAGTAATAATGCCCAGATTAAATGAAACAATGAAACTGGAAGCCTGGGTGGTGTTAAACTGCTACTTGAAAGACTGGGGCCTGAGCAATCTTGGATTCCCTATTGTGGGTCATCTGCTACATTTTTTTAAAGAGGTCTAGATGTCCAATGCTGCTTGCTAAAGCATCTGGGTGAAAGATAGAGTGGTTGTTCCCTGGAGGGAAAAAGCAAATAATGAGTGGGGAGTCCCCAGTTCTTCAGAACTCATCCTTTATAATAAGGACCTCCCTTTGGGTTTGTTAGGATGTAGGAGAATGAGTGGTTGAAAGGAGTTAATATGGCAGTATGAGTCACTCTGTCAAACTGCTGGCCGACTGTAGTGATTGTAGGGAAGATTAATGGGATACGTTGCATCCATATTGGGGGAAGTATGGTCCACATTATGGAATGGTGGCAGGTATATTTCAGTTGTGACAGCTCAAGAGAGATATGAGGTGAGGTGCTGGGCTTGCCATTCCAGGGGATCAGCAATTTAATGTCACTCCTGCATTCTGGTGGCTGGATTGCTTATGTCCTTGTTGCTAAAAGATGCTAGCAGTTAGCATTGTTGCTGATGCTAATTCTAGATCTATTTGTAATATGACCTAATTGATCCATGACCTTGTGCTGGCTGGGCAGGTGGACTTGGGTATATTAACAAGGCATGATTGGGCAAAGGCAAGGATATTATCCTCCCTGAGATCTCCCCTCTTAGGTTTCAGTCCTTCAGCATTGATATTCTTTCTCTATGACTAGGAACTCTGCTGCAAGCAGGATGGAATCTGATTTCATGACTGCTGCATTAAGCCATAGTGATCGTATTGGCATGTTAGCCTCTTCATTGCCCTGCAAGATCTTTTCCTGAGTGCTGGAACTTGTGTCTGGGCTAATATTAAGACCCCTCATCTTTTGATGCTGGGTGATTTCAAACTTCATATTTTGGAGGCCATTTTTGGTAGAGCTCAAAAGTTCATGGCCTTCAAGATGATCACTGCCTTAGCATCTCACTTCATTTTCATCTCTAAGAGAGAAGTGATTTATGTGTGGCAAGGAGTGATTTCCCTCAGCCCTTTGTCATTATGAGATCACTTCCCTGTCCAGATAAGACAGACTAGAATGAGAAGGCCAATTAGGAGGGCTAGCCTAAGCAACTCATGAATCCCAATGGATTCTACAGGGCATTTGAAGAGTTTTTCACAATCTACTAGGCAATTCTTTTGCATGCCTAGTTGGCCATTGACAAAAGAAAGCGAAGTAGCCCCATGAGCAACCACTTTCTGTGTGCTCATCTGAGGTGGCTCCTTGATTTATTAAAGAGACCTGACAGATGAAGAAATAGTATCTTCTATAAATTTATCTTCGTATTTTTAAAATTCAAATAAAATAAAAGGAATACTTGAAAAGACAGTAGAGGAAAACAAAAAGTAAAATTTGCTAAACACAAGTATTACCTCAAGGCTTGCACTTACACCATTGGAATAATGAGATAAAGCACTCTAACTTCTAACTTATTGCATCAGTGGCCTTCTTTAGTGACTTTCTTTTCCAGAGTTAGCATACCCCTCACCTGGCCACTATGCTTTGTACAGCATTTTGTTGGTAAGTCATTGTCATCAGACTTAAAAGCAGCTATGATGCAGCTTGTTCTCAAGAGTACCTCTTTGGACTGACTTGTTTTGACAGCTCTTGCCAAGTCTAAGTTTTGGAAAATGTTATCAAGACAGTGGTGAGGATGCAAATATGGTGTGTTCTGAAAGAGGTGATTTATTTAGATCCTTTTGTAGTCAAGGTTCCACTTATGTCATAGGACAGAGAAAACACTGACTGCTCTAGTGGATGATCTCTATCAGGGGACCTGGACAGGGTAATATGCCCCCTCTGGTCCATTTAGACCTTTTTGTGGTCTTCCATGCTGGTGACCACTGTATCCTTCTGAACTATTACAAGGTTACTTTGGAACTATGTCAGTTTTTTTCTATAGATTAAATTAGAGACAGTTTGGTCCAGTAGTTAAGGCAACAGACTGGAAACTGGAAGGTCCTAAGTTCTAGATCCCATCTTAGCCATGAAAGCCAACTGGCTCTCTCAGCCCAGCTCACCTCACAGGGTTGCTGTTGTGGGGCAAGTAGGAGAAGGAAGGTGTGTTAATGTGTTCACTGCCTTGAGTTGTTTCTAAAATAATAAAGGTGGGATACAAAATAAATAAATAAATGTAGCTATTAAAGTTATTACAAGAACCTAGAATTTGGAAACAGTATCACACCTCTGTGAATAACCATTCTTACAACATATATCCATTTATTTAAAATGAACATTAGTTTACATTAGAAGCATCGCACAGTGCTTATAATATGCACAATTAAAGCCATATTATAAAACCTACAAACAAAGAGATTTTCCAGTAGTTCCAATTACCAAAGCATGTACTTTAAGTTTCTGTTTGCACTCATCCAAGCTGTCCTTTTCAACCCTCAAAGTATGACATGGAAAATTTTCTGCTTCATTACCTTTACATATAAGCACTGGAGTTTATATGCTGCATCTAAATGAAAACATTTTGTTTTGAGTACAGCATAAATGAGGGGAAGGAGGAAGAATTATGGAGAATTAATTATAACTGAATTTTCTAATAGCTGTTTCATTTACAAAACAAACAAAACCCCACTTTTTAATAGACATAATCATGAATATGTATTCTGAAGTAGCATGAGAGAAGATAGGATTTGTATAAAAATGTCAAGGATTGAAATCAAAGAAATGATCAAATATGAAATGAACATTTCAACATCATATGCACATTTTTTCAGAACTGAAAAACAAAAACTAGTACTTGGGTAGACGGAATGCAAACCAATTTGCACATGGATGGCTATTTATATTTCTTAATGCAAAACAGCTAAGATCCATTAACATGTCAAGGGATTATATAATTCCCTCACTTTACACAGTATGAGAATTATATACCCAACTTTTGATAAACAACAGATTGAAACATGAATTTTTGAATCAGGTAAAAAAAATTATGCCAAACAATAAAATCAATGATGTAAGTAATGCTTCACAGTGACACACAATTAAAAGCACATACTGAGATAGGCCAGCCTTGCAATGAAAATTGCTATCAACAGCACAGAGCTAAAGAAAGCTAACAAACCCAGCAGATTTCAGTAATACAACCAAGGAAACATGAATCTCTTCACTCTATCTCTGAAATGACATCGACAATGAAACAAAAGGGAAAAACATACAGCAGACAAATCTCTGAATTCTGCAGTCACTACTGCTGTTCGTGGGAAATCTAACAACTACATAAGCTGGAGGAATGCTGTCTCATGTAGATGATGCTTCAGCAATGAATGTTATATCTGACACCATAATCAATTACATTGAATGAATATTTACTTAATCCAAAGAAAGATTAAAAGTGGAATACTTTTAACCAGCATGGGCAATAGTGAGTGATCATTCAGGAGTATTTTAAGAACTACAGGCCCCTACTTCTCATATAAACATTTTGTTAAATTTACATTCTAGCATTAAGTTATGCTGATTTTATTATACCTCTCAAGCCAAACAGAAATGAGTTAATAATCTGACTGAGCTATGCGTTTTTTCATAACTTGCTTTATTCCTAATATTTTAGCCTTAATTCTATTCTATAACTTTACTTTGATCTTTTTTGCTTTTATGACATATTTCGTATAATATTTTTCTTTTTCTTGAATACTTTGAATTTACGCTAAAATAACTTCCATAATAAATAATAAAGCATAAATATTGACTTCTTTTCTCTGAGACATCCAAATTTTTGGAGAGCACAAATTTCTGAGCTGTTTATTTTAGGCTCAATTCTGCCCTAGTTGTCTCAAATAAAAGGAACAGCAACATACCAGAAGGATATGGCACACACATTATGATATAAAACTCTGCTTATAAAATTTAGCACTAATAGCAGTGCCAAAATGACAAACTCATTTCTCCAAGCAAGCCTGCAGGTAGAAATGAAAAGAACAAATGCTTCCAAACATGCAATTAGATATTTTCACAGCTGGATAAACTTTCCATCCAGCTGCTGGAGTCGGGCCTCTTTCTGAAAATAAACTGTACCATCAAAAACAAAGAAATGCCGGCAAATATAATATGGCCCAACTGTTACAATGTGGGCTTGAAGGAGAACTTCAGATGTACTCTTTGACTCACGTAGTGGATTGCATAATAATGAAGTCAGGAAACTGAGTATATATGTATATATAAATAAGTCAAATCATATGTGATACTTATGAAGGAAAAGCCTCTTTTATAGCCTTTTAAAATAAAAGGGCTTCTTCAAAGGATTTTACTTGATTAAAGCCCTACGTTCTGTGAACGTAATAGTAACACCAGTTGTATCAGTAGAAATAATTAAAAGCATGCATGTGAATCACTGTTTAATGTATTATCAAAGGAATTTTTCCCATTATGATTTTATAATGAAGGGAACCAAGAATTCCTTCTGGTCTAGAATAGCCACCATATACAGCCTGGTGATGTTCCTTCTAATGAATTCACATTGATCCTGTTATCTTTTGTGGCTGGCTCTACTGTTGTAAAGAACACATTTCAAAATGGTTATTGG
This sequence comes from Acrochordus granulatus, assembly GCA_032468055.1. Classification (NCBI taxonomy): domain Eukaryota; kingdom Metazoa; phylum Chordata; class Lepidosauria; order Squamata; family Acrochordidae; genus Acrochordus; species Acrochordus granulatus. The sequence continues at coordinate 292,572 of JANHZU010004246.1, forward strand.
AAGGTATCTCTGCAAGATTCAGCTCTTTCATCAACTCAACAAAACAACATTGTGTCATTGGGCTATAAGCTCCATGCCTTTGTACACGCATGATGTACTGTACAAAATACAATAGCCTGTTTCTCTGATCTCACTCTCATACCAGTACCAACGGCAACTCTTTTGGTAGCATGAGGAGATTAAAAACTCCTCTTCCAGAGACATTGTGCTAAGAGCAGAGTATTTTTGTTTTTTTAAAAAATCAAGAGATATGATCATTGATGGATATTCTGTATCACATATGATTTGACTTTATACACACACAAACACACTCAATTTCCTGAATGCTACTGGAAAAGTTTACTTTCTCAAGGGGAGATGGTCGATGTAGACAATATACTCGCTCTTATAATAGTCTCTTAGCTCTTCAGAAAAACAAGAAAGCAAGGAAGGATGTGAAGACTCTCTGAGGCACTGTATTGAAAAAAGTGCTGCATTTATGATTATCTGCCTGCTGACAAAAGTTATAAGTATGTGCTTAGTGCAATGAAGTCCTCAATGTTCCTTGGAAGCCATAATAGTAACTTTGGAGAAACTGCAAAAGGTTAAAATGAATAAGATAGGTTTCCTAAACCACAATGATGGACTCTTACTCCTAGAGTGTTATGCTGCCAGAAAAAAAGCAGAAATGAACATCACCCTAAGGAAAAAGGAAATGATGCTGTAAAACAGGAGGCCTATTCCTTAAAGAATGAAAGCTGGCATTTGCTGGCATTTATTCAGGGTCTTCTGCTGGCTCTCCGCATCTCTGCACAAAAACCCAAACAAAGCATTTGTGCTGGTTTTGTTGATAAAAAAAACCGGGAGTAGAGCATTGTGTAATTTCTCTAGGGAAAAATTATTGTAGGAGAGAGAGGGCAGGGGTACAGATACTGGACTGGCACTGGAGAAGGGAGTCTTAAATTTATCAATCCATCTGCTTGAAAAAGCCTTTTGGGTAAACGGCGAAACATCTCCAACAACTTCTTGTAATTAAAGTCCAGTTGCCTCTTTTACAAAACTTTGCAAAAATGTTTTGCAATTTTTACTACTTATGACCTGGATTAATGAGAATATTTATAGATATAAATTACCTTGCTAATTCTCTAAGGGCTGTGACTGGGAAACTAAAGGTAACTTGCTTGCTTTTATCTGGTCGTTTGAATAAAAGGGAAAAAAATCTGAAACGGAGTTTTGGACTGGGTTTTTATCAAATCCTAAGAATCCATAGGCAGTTTTTTTGGCAACTTCTTCTCATGCTGAAGATACATTTTCTGGAAGCAAGATATTCATGGCTGTGGACTACTTGGTCATTAAAGTCACAATCTTATAATGAAATTGTAGACTGCATGGAAGTACAATTCTAGATAACGTTATCTAAACAAGCTGTTAATGCTATGGATTGTTGCAATCCTCCGTGTTTAATTAATTTTATTTATATTCTGTCGTTCCTCCTGGAGCTCAAGGCAGTATACACAACTCTTTCCCCCCTCCCATTTTCCCCAACAACAAACCTGTAAGGAAGATTGGGCAAAAAGAATAACTCAAAGTCATTTGGTGAACTTCCACCCTGAGAATGGACTTGAATTAGAATCTCCTTACTGTCAGTTCAACACCATGTCAGTTCACTAGTATCGATTGTGAGGTCTTGGAAGCCAAATAAATGTTATCAGGTAGGAAAATGAAAGACAAATAACTAAAAACAGATTAGAAATGTCAAAAGCAACAGCAAAAATAAAAGTCATGACCTTCACACACCAGAAATCTGGACAGAAGGAGAATATGAGGACAGTTTGGACAACAGTTCTCTTGCTGTCACGCTCAGACTTTACCACGTCTGCCCAAAAACACATGCCATAAATTTACATTTCATTTCATATCTCATTTCAAATTCTTCTGAACCAATGCATTTATCATTACCAGGTTACAGTCACAGAAGTTGCATTCAACATAAATTAATCTCTGCTTAACAAGCCTTAATATCTAGGATTTCCTGTTATTAGACTTTTCCCCTCATTCTTTCTTCAGGCTTGAGTTACTGCCAAATTGTGAAACCACTGTAGCAACACACAATAATCTGAGAATGTGGTTTTGTAATTCATTTGCTACTAGCCTATCTGACAAATCCTTGAAGTCTTTGCACAAAATTCAGACACTGTGGCTGTTGTCTGGATACCAAAATATGTGGCATTATCTCAAGTTAATCACTCATTCTCTAAAACTCTCTTGTGGCTTTGCAAATAACTACGGCATGGCCTTGCCTGCTTATGAGTTAACAGAGCTGCTTTCCTTGCACATCTTCAGTTTTACCAGCGGAGGTTAACACTTCATTTTCCGGCTAATGCCTGCTATCATCTCAGATTGTCTATATGGAAACTGGTACAACGTTCTGTTTTCCTTGAGACACAAAGCCCATCTGAGACATAGGCATTTAGAATATTTTATTTTAGTTCTGGGAATAATTCCTCCACAAGTTTCTGTTGTGTGAGTTATTTTAACAGCTTTTAAGGTATTTGGTTAGCCCTGCAGTTATGATTTTAACAGTAAGAATACAAGGAAGCAGAAGCATTTGGTAGTGAATTTACTTTCTTTCTTTTCCCCTGGCCTTTTCTCCCCATTCTCCTTTCTTAAACTTTCCTTCCTTTCTCTCCTTGCTGAGGGAAGATCTATGTTAAATTCAGGCTGCAGTCTTTTCCATACAATTCATAGGAAGATGTTCTGAGTGCAGAGAGTTACTTCTGGAACAGTCTATATATATTATATTAAATTATCTCCAATGAGGTTTAAAGGTCTGGTATGCGTATATATTGTGTGTCTGTCTGTGCACATGCATGCATATGCACATCTGCATGCATGTACAGTATAGTATGTTTATCATTCATTCATTCATTTACTCATTCTTAGTTGTCTGAAAGCTGTAGTTTGCCAATAGAGAACTGTCCAGTTTGAGAACTAATTATGCTAGTCTCTAGTCATGAAGAGGCAATCCACAGTCTCTTTGCTTGGGACTGACTTACTGGTAAGAAAGCTCATTTCACTCATATCTTACTTAGTCAATGAGGCTGCTCAAAGCATCTGAAGGTTGCTTTGCTAAGTATGTGCACAGAAACAAAGTACCCCTCCTTGAGGTGGTGAACCAAGCATTTTCTCTGGCAGCTTAGCACCACTTCTTGGAGGGCTTTCCCGGAGTATTTTTGGTGGCATGGACATATGCAGCTCCTTCATTTAATGGGCAGCCCCTCAGACAACTAACCATGCTGAATCTTATGGAGGGTTTGGCTGACTCAGTCCTTTGGGAATAATTGCTTTGCTCACGTCAACAAGCTCTGCAAAGCATCCCTTTCACTGTTTTGCAAGCTACTGAGTCATGAAGTACTAGAACTGAAATAATTTTAAAGATTTAATTTCACTTTTCAGAATTTTATGAATGGACTTCTGCAAATTGCAACTGTTTCCAAGGAACATAAAGTGAATCCAATGAATGGCGTTATCAATGTAAAGAGAAAGATGTTGCAATATCTATCCTTCCCTTTTTCATTAATTTTCATTTCTTTAGCCTATTTAAATCCCTTTAAGTAAACTGGAATTCAAACCCTGTGGCCTGGCGGCCTGGCAATTAAGATGCTGGGCATGTTGGCCAGAATGTCAGCAGCCTGAGTTTGAGACCAGATGCCACGTAATGGGGTGAGTTCCCATTATTCACTCAGCTCCTGCCAACCTAGCAGTTTGAAAGCATGTCAAATGAAAGTAGATAAATAGGTACTACCTAATTCAGTGGGAAAGGGAACAGCATTCTGTGAGCCTTGGCATGTTCATGCCAGCTACATGACCATGGAAGGGTCTTCAGACAATGCTGGCTCTTGGCTATGAAAAGGAGATGAGTACCTCCCCCTAGAGTCGGACACAATTGAAAGGGGAAACCTTTACCTTCATACCCTTTTTTAAAGAAAAGCATAACAAAAGTGATTATAGTTAGTGTGCTTTTAAAACTAAATGTTGGTCAAAGCAGACCAATAATAAATGGGAAGAAGCAAAGGGTGAAGGATTTTTGTTCTAAAGAAAATTTCCAATTTGCAAACCAAGACTGAAGAAATATGGTATAATTCATTATTATAAGGGTATGACAAGCATATTGTGTGCATTTTTATCTTTCATTATAGGCTAATTCATAGTAATATACATTTATGCCTCACTGATATTTTTAAACCAATTAATAATGGTGATATCTTTGGTATGGCATTACCTAAATTCATTTTCCTCCATCTGTACCATGTGAAAGAAAGCAAAGCAAAAGGATAGCCTGTTATCTGGTTGTCCTACTGGTTGTCTTCCAGGCCCAAATACTGAACTGATTCAAAATCTTTAATATAAAATTAAGTTACTTTATTTCAGTATAAGCCATATCCTTTGATATCAGTTCAGATACAGGCTATTCCTTTTCAATCTTTTTCTTGGCTTATTGAAGACACTATTAACAGTGGAAGGTATTAAGCAAAACAACAAAAGCTTAATATATCTAGCCACTGGATAAAAGCAGATGGGTGAAAAGTGACATGAGCTCTACATCCAGCTTAGCACTGTGTTGTTTGATAAGGTCAAAGCATTCACAAATACTTATTTCATGTTAAAGGCTTTTTATAACACCTACAAGGAAGAAAAAAAGCAATCAGCCTTTGTTAAGCCTTGTATTTATAAAAAAACCTCATGGAGAACTTTATACTGAAGGAATTGAGATCAATCACTCATATTCTGTCTGTTTCTCAACATTTTCAATGTTCTCTAATATCAGACACTAAAGTTTTTCAACAAGTTTAGGAACTTAAACAGAAGTCAATATCTTGAAAAACCCTGTGACCTGCAGTGTTTGCAGCCATGAATAATGGAACATGCCAAAGTAATTAGCAATTAATACAGTATGTACGGGGGGGAGAGGAGAGATTTACAAAAATATTTAAACTTGTTTAATGTTTGACTCTGACAATGTATCTTAACAATTATAAATCAGTACTGTGGAACTAAGATGATCACATTACCATCTTAACGTTTTCTAATGGTTCCCAAGTTGCAAGAATGCTTTCTCGTTATAGTGCCTCACGTTCTCTTAAAATATCTTGTTTTAAATCTGTGCCCCTAACATGTCAACAGAAAATTGTTCCATGGCTAATTTGGGAAATGTGATTAGCTTCTATAATACTACTTAAATTGCGGCACATAATCCACAATCCCACAGAGATTGATTTAGTACAGCCTCTCTCTGTACTAAATCAATATTAAAGCAATACAACGTTCTATTTCTGGGAAAAATGGATGAAAGAAAGTTCACTACCAAATGTTGTTTTTGAAATGCCAGGGACATCTAGGTTACCTGTTGTTTGACAAAATGCTATACTGATAGATTTTGGTCCAATGTATTAAGGCAATACTTCCTTAAAATAGGCCTCTTCAAGACAGAAGGACGCAGTGCTTGCAAAGCCATCATATACTGATCCAGTTTGATGAATTAGCAGATTTCAAAAAGATTTCACATCATCATCGGTGAACAATGAACTTCACATTGCATTTGCTGAAAACTATATCCAAATCACTTAAAATGTAATGAATTCAAATTGGTGCCTTGATGAAAAAGAAAGGGTCAAAAAGGCTCACTTGAATTAAAGAGCAAAGTTTTTAATAAAGATTCATATTTTCTCAAATACAGACAAATAAGACTAGTGATATTCCAGTAAATAGGGTGATGATGAAAGCAGGAACACTTGATGTGCCTGATGCTAACTTTTTAAAGCAGCAGTCAGCAAAGACTAGATAAATGCAATCTATCTGTCTCTCGCCAAGTAAGGATAATGGATGGCCTACTGCTCTGTTTCAGTTACAAACATACATGCGTTGCGTCTTTAATTTTGCAGAGAAAATTAACACTAGTGTTGCAAATAAATGGGGGGGGAGAAATCCCTTAAAGTGATACTTTAGCAACCCTTCATTTTTTTAACAAAGCATTTGTTATACAGCCAGCTTGCTCACTGTCAGCATGCTTTCATGAATGCTAATGTAGACATCAGTAATAAAATGAAGGAGGAAAAACCTCCCCTGACCATCCAGCTTTATCTTGTGCCAATTAACAGATTTGTGTGTAATTTAAGCAACTGTATGCTTATCAATATTAATGTTTTAGAAATCATAGTTAATATTGACATAAACTTTTTTCTTTATCTTTCATCTAAATTATCAGAGTGTTAATCTCTAGACAGCACTGTATAAAGATCACTGTACCTAAATAACATAGTGTGCAACTTGTATTCTATAATACAAAAAGAGAAGATAGGTCTCGCAGTATAATTCATGTAGAGAGATTAAAAAACAATTTAATTTGAAAAATCTGATAGATTTGGAAAATGGTTGGGAGTTGAAGGAAGTCTCCCATTGTATGTGTTTGAATATGTGTACAAATCATCCTTGGACATTTAGCTTTACAGTGAATTGTTTTCTACAGATTATGCAAGCC